>JAGFNQ010000395.1:214951-247803 GCA_024364735.1 Boesenbergia rotunda
TTGTGATCTTGCGCCACACGTATCTGGATTCTGATGCATATGTCTTGCATCGTGTTATTTCTCTGGATGGTTTATGCTGTGACTTTTCTGAATTTGCCTTGCATATCTATTTTCCTTGCGTATGCTTATTGTTGATGCTATGCTGTACTATCTGCATATTTGATACATAGCTATCTTCATGATTGTGATGTCATGCTCATATGATACATATGCTTATCTTGCCATTTCTATATCTGTTTGTCATAAGTATTCATATGCCTATCAAAATTCAATCAAACCTTTGTTGTTTTGGGATACCCCTAGGGTTGAGGGGGAGTATGGTTTAAACTTAACAGCCCTACTAGACCCCTTTTCGGTGTTCGACAAAGGGGGAGAGTGTTGGTTGGTTAAGTTTAGGATGATTATATTGTAGGGGGAGGATCTTGATTCCCCTATGATTCTGGAAGTTGAGAAATTGATTGAGAATCCCTAAACTTAAAATCGGATTGTCAAACAACAAAAAGGGGGAGATTGTTGATGCAGTCTGACCCTGATTGTTTTGGTGTTGACATCGATTTTAGTTTAGGTTGATTATGATGATGATGATTAAGTTCTGGTCGGGGATCAGGCATGGTATGGGAAATCCTAGCTTGGAGGGCTAGGTGTTGGAAAAACCTAACCTGGAAGGTTAGGTGTTGAAAATCCTAGCTTGGAGGGCTAGGTGTGTGAAAAGTCCTAATTCGGAAGAGGTGGATGAAAAGTCCTAGCTTGGAGGGCTAGGTGTGTGAAAAGTCCTAATTCGGAAGAGGTGGGTGAAAAGTCCTAGCTTGGAGGGCTAGGTGAAAAGTCCTAACTTGGAGGGTTAGGTGCAAATTCCCATCTTGGAGAATTAGGTGAAAAAGTCCTGGCTTGGAGGGTCAGGTCATAGCTTGGAGGGCTAGGTTTGGAAAAGTCCTAATCCGGAAGAGTTGGGTGAAAAGTCCTAGCTTGGAGGGCTAGGTGAAAAGTCCTAACTTGGAGGGTTAGGTGCAAATTCCCAACTTGGAGGGTTAGGTGAAAAATCCTTAGCTTGGAGGGCTAAGGTGGATGAAACCCTAGCTTGGAGGGCTAGGTTGGAGCTCCTAGTTCAGTCTGGTGACCGATCAGGGAGTTGGCACGGTGCTCCTTCGTGGATCGGTCTGGTGACCGATCCAGCGACGACTGATCGGTCTGGTAACCGATCAGGGAGTACGCGTTTCACCCATTGCTTTGCTCCTGATCGGTCTAGTGACCGATCAGGGAGCAAACAGTGAGGTTGAGTTCCCTTACTGAACTGCTCCTGATCGGTCTGGTGACCGATCAGGATCACTGTGCAGATCGTTCTGGAGAACGATCCAGCATCGCAGGTTCCTCACTATGATCGATCAGGACGGAGCCTGATCGGTCTAGTCACTACCTGATCGGTCTGGTGACCGATCAGGAGGTTTCCTGATCGATCCTGTGATCGATCAGGGGGTCTGGACTGCGAAACTCAGAAATCGCCTGATAAAGGGGTGGATCGGTCTGGTGATCGCCCCACAACCTGGGATCGGTCTGGTGATCGATCCAGGAGAGTCCCAAAGAAATCGTGATTTCTAATTGAGCGTTGGGGACCGATCAGGACGAAGCCTGATCGGTCTGGACCCAGCCTGATCGGTCTGGTGACCAATTAGGAGGCTCTCTGATCGGTCCGGTGACCGATCACTTTAATTCAAAATGCACTGTCAGATGCTCTGATCGCGTCTGAACGTATCCGATTCTCTACGCTTAACATATGATATATGATTTGCTGTTTGATATGCTGTTCTAACACTCTGATTAAGCTGCAGGTGACAGGGGAGGATTCAAACACTCAAGGAGAAGTCAATAGAGACTTTCTTTGGAGCAGGTTTGTCCGTTTTCCATCTCAGGTTGCAACGGCCGGAGCTGCAGACTGGAGCTGCTGACTGGAGCTTGGCTGAGGGGAGCTCAGAAAGTCCAGGAAGGGCTCAGTGGTAGCTGGCGTTGGCAGAGAAGCAGCTGGAGGCTGTAGGAGATGCTGTCACCTGTTGCTGAGTGGAGAAACAAAAGGGTGGAAGAAGGGTTCGTTGAAGCAGAGGTTGAGTTCTAGTCTTTGCGAACAAAGTTCTTGCTGCGCTTGTGTGTTCTCCACATCTAGCTTGCACGTTCTGAAGGTCATTATCTTGGGCAAGCAATAGAATCTGAGAAGCAATCAGTCTTTACTTGAGCGCCTGAAGGAGAGAACAAGAGGCTTGGAGTCCGACAGCGGGAAGACACGAGTAAGGGTTTCTTGCGTGAGATCGCCGCTGGGTGGAGCTCAGGAAAGCTTGATGTGTTCTTATCTTTGCTAAGTGCTTGAGTAAGATCCTTCTTGTTATTTCTTTGTGCTTAAACTTAAATCTGTGATTAAAATGCTGTGGAGAGGTTTCTCCACCGAGAAGGAGGTTGCTTTCTATCCGGTGATAACCGGGGCTTGATCTGCCGACGATCAAGGGATCGCCCACCTTAAGGGCACGCCAAGGAGTAGGGGCAAGTTATCCCCGAACCTTGTAAACCCTCCTTGTTAGCGATCTTGCTAGTTGTAGTTGTTTCCCTTCATTTTCTGTTTCTGCATTTTCTGTTTTCATACTTCCGCTGTGCTACTAACAAAGTGAAGTGCAGAAATCTGATAAGTCCTTAAAGTCCAAGTGATTGGCTATATTCACCCCCCCTCTCTAGCCATCCGAGTTCCAACACTTCGCTAGGGCTTCGGATCCAAGCAGTCCTTCGCCTGGTGCCCAGCAGTCCTTTGCTGGGTCTTAGACTCCTAGCAGCCCTTCGCTAGGTGCCCAGCAGCCCTTCGCTGGGTCTTAGGTTCCGATGCCTAGCAGTCCTTCGCTAGGACTTCAATCTGCACACTCAAGTAGCATGTTAGATAAACATAGCATCTTAACTTTTGAATCC
This sequence comes from Boesenbergia rotunda, assembly GCA_024364735.1. Classification (NCBI taxonomy): domain Eukaryota; kingdom Viridiplantae; phylum Streptophyta; class Magnoliopsida; order Zingiberales; family Zingiberaceae; genus Boesenbergia; species Boesenbergia rotunda. The sequence continues at coordinate 217,892 of JAGFNQ010000395.1, forward strand.
TTTGCCATTATCAAAACCCATGTTCGACTTGGGTGCTGTCTGCACCAACATGGAGGTTTTCCGTGAGCCCCCTGATCGGTCTGTGGACCGATCACCACAGGGTGCCAGATCGGTTCGGGGACCGATCCAGGCCAACATAGAATGTTTGGTCAGCATTTCGCGAAGTGTTCTGCGACCCCTCTGATCGGTCTGTGGACCGATCACCACGGGGAGGTCCAGATCGGTCCGGGGACCGATCCAGACCAACACAGAGAAATTTCTATGGTTGATCACGAAACAGCTTGATCGGTCTGTTGGACCGATCAGTCCTACTCCTGATCGGTCCGGTGACCGATCAGGCTTCCTGATTTTTCCTGATACGAACTGAAACTTTCAGTTTCAGACTTCCAAACGATTTCTGATAACATCTGATGAAAGTTATCGATCTTAGAAGTGATCCCTTGACTAAGATTGATCCCTGAAGAAGGATCAAAGGTCCTTATGGTTTTGACAAATCACTTTGCTCCACCCAAGTGGAGTCAAACTCAATCAACAACCATTCAAGCAATTTCAAGCAAGTTTGCACCAAATTCAAGTCTCCAATCAAGTTTCCTTGATTGGAATGTCCAAGTATGGTCATGGAGCCAAGTACACATATGTTATGCATTGGTTTTCCCCATACTTGGTCACCGAAGTGATTTTTATCTCGTCAACCTAATTTCTCAAGGGATGCATTGACATTTTGAGAAATTAAGTTGATCCTATCATCTCACCCCATATTTAGCAAACAAAAACGTTTTGGTAAACCTTATAATTTGTGTGAAATGTCCCCAAGTTACCCAATTGTTCCCAACAATTTGAAATAATCATGAAGGTTTTTGAATGTTTTTAGAATCCTATGAGGCGCGACACATTCAAAGACGAGGCAGTCAAACTTCTTAAGCTTAGTTGTGCTTTGGAACCTAAAGAAAATTTTAAAATTCGTAATAATGTTGATCACATCTATCGACTTGCTGATAAACCTATCCTCTTGACTTCGACAGACAAGATTTGCATCACTTGAGAATACAATTAGATTACTATAAGGTTGTTGCTGTTAGTCATGAAAGATTTCAGAATGTATCAACTATTTCTGAATTATGTCGAAGATTAGTTGAAACAAATAAATCAGAAACCTAACATTTGATTGACAGGTAATTTTTTTCTTATTTGTTATAGTTTATATATTTTAACTATATCATTTACTTATATATAAAATGAATATATTTGTTTAATTGATAGGTTGATTCGTCTTGTTTTAACTCTTCTTGTCTCTACAGCAACAACGGAATGAGCATTTTCAGCTATGAAACTTATTACAACAACTCTTCGTAATAAAATGGAAGAAGAGTTTTTAACAGATTCTATGGTCTTCTACATTGAAAGGGAGTTGGTTGAAAATATCGATAACGATATAATCATTAATGAGTTTGATTCTAAGAAGAATCAAAGATTACAACTTCAATAATATTTTTTATATAATTTTGAATATATTGAATATTGAATATTTTTGTTTTATGTGTTCTAAAACTTAATATTCAAATACATTTTATTTATTTATATTTTTAAATTAATTAAATTTGTATATCAATCATAATCACCTTCATATAATTTGAAAGTCTGGCTACGCCTTGAACTTGAGTACGAGAGCACCAGGAGGGTTGGTTGATGTAGCTCACCTCACTGAAGTCTTCTCTAATAATAAGGAAACAGTCGCGTCACGTACATAAGATTCGAACCTTTTAGCTTGAGACGTGTAGTTCGACAATTGGATAGTTAAGTGTTAATTATCAAATAATTAAGAGCTAATTACATTAATAAATATATAATTTAATTTGTAAAAAGATAAAAATTAATTTATTCAATTAATTAAAGTAAGTTTAATTATAAAAAATAAATAATTTCTACAATCAAAATTATGAGTTTAAATTGAAAATTAATTAAAAATTACGTAGAACTTTATTTATACTTATAAAAGGCTCAATTATATATTATATATATATATATATATATATATATATATATATATATATATATATATATATATATATATATATATATATATATATATAAAATTAAATTATTCATTGAGATGAATTAGGAAAAAAAATACTTTTTTAATTTGATGATTGATAATCATCTCCGTAGATAAGATACCTTGGCAGACCTAAAAAAAGAGAGCTAATTGATACTTGATCTAAAAGTGCTTCGAAGTATTTCTAGATAAATAAATATTAAATTTATTTTTCACTAAAGACACTATAAATAAATAAAAAGGGGAGCATTTATGGAATGATAAAATTATTACTTTGTGATTGTATGATTACATGTTTAAATTGCGAAAATAGTCCTTTGCAATATAGAGTAGGACTTTATATAATAGATTTAATATGATACTACTCTTTTATAGATAATCAAAATTATGAAATTCTTAAAAGGCACACTATAGTATGTTATTTTTCAAAGGATGTACTTGTTTCTAAAAATACCCTTCCTACCTTTCAACTATAAATTATTGATTTTCTTTATTTTAGTCGAATCAAACCGCACCAAGAAAAAAAATAAAAACTTAATTATCTTATCAAGCGTTTTATACAAAAGTCATTGATAACCCTAAAGGGTTATTTTTAAAAAAAAATTAAGTCATTAAACACAGGATAAAATTTCCTAAATACATTCATTAATACAAATTATTAATAAAAAATTTAAAATTAAAGGAATGTTTATAAAAGTAAAAATATTATTATTATTATTATCTTTTTAGTAGCTAATTATAAGAAAAATAAAATAAAAATAAAAATTAAATAACTAAAAATAAAAAATTACTTTGGTTTTGTTTTGGTTAAAACATCACCACCTCGGTGCTTATTTTTTAAAAAAATATTACCGCCTTAGAATTGATTTTATCAAAGCATAATTGCCTATATGAATTTTTGAAAATATATTGTCCACTATTAGGAAAACCTTTGAGACTTTAGGGCATGATGAAATTGATGAGCTCTATAGAAACATATAAGATTTGGATTGAGACCTATTAGATCTCTCTAAATCTATCAATGAGTTTTATCTGAAATTAATTGATGGACTTAGAAGATTTGAAATTATGAAACTTGATATGGAGTGAAAGAGAAGAGTGTAAAGATGGTAAATATGGTATGCAACTTTAGTTTTGAGCATCCTATGTGAAATTATAAGTCTTGCTAATTGACACCCTGACTGAATTTTTAACAATAGTTTGTGCATGGCTAAGAAGGCTTTGAATTTGAGATTTTATATAATGGTGAGACTGAGGAGCACTGTAGAAATCTACATAACTTGGATTGGACCCCATCAAAATTGGCTAAGGTTGTTAATGAGTTTTGACCTAAAATCATTGATGGACCTAGAGAATTAGAGTTTTAAAACCTGGACATAGAGTAGAAAAGGAAAGTGTAGAGATGATACAGATGATGTTTAACTTTAGTTCTGAGCCTCATACATGAAGTTATGAGTGTTGGTTTTGAAAGATCGAGACCATAATGGTGTTGTTTTATAAATATCAATACCATACCATTGTGTTGGAGAAATTACAATATAGTAGTGTTGATTTCGAAGGATCCATTGTGGTGTTATTTTATAAATATGAGCACCACCGTGTTGTAGAAATCACAACACAGTGGTGTTGGCTTTGATGGATCAGAATTATTGTGGTGTTGATTTTCAAAAATTAACACCAATGTATTGGACAAATCACAATAGAATGATGTTGGGTTTGAAAGATCAACACTATTGTATTGGCCAACACCACTATATTATGATTTGTCTAATATATTGGTGATGATTTTTGAAAAAAACACTGTCTTGATCCTTTAAAGCTAGCCCCATAATTGCATGTAGGAGGCTTTGAACTAGAGTTACGCACTATTTATACTTTCTGTATACTCCCCTCTTTCACTTCATGTTTAATTTTCAGAATTCTAATTCCTCTAGGCTCATCAATGAGTTTCAGTCAAAATTCATTAACGAGCTTAGCCAGCTCTAATGGGACCTAAACCAAGTCTTGTAGATTTTTGCAATGCTCCTCAGTCTCACCGTTATCTAAAATCTCTAATTCAAAGCCTTCTTACCCATGCACAATCTATTATTAAAAATTCAATTGGGTGCCAATTGATATATACTCATAACTTAATGTAGGAGGCTCATAACTAAAGTTCCATAAACGATATCTATCTTTTTTACACTCTCCTCTTTCATTTTATGTCCAAGTTTTTGAATGTCATATCCTTCAAATTCATCAATGAGTTTCTGATTCAGATTTTTGGTCTTCCTAATTGTGGACAATCTATTTTAAAAATTTAGTCGGCATGCCAATTGGCACAGACTCACAACTTCATGTAAAAGGCTTAGAATTAGACTTGCACACCTATCTATCATCTTTACATTCTCCTCTTCCACTCTATGCCCAAATTTCAAAATTTTAATTATTTTTAAGTTCATCAATGAATTTGGGACAAGATCTATTGATGGACTTAAACAACTCTAATAGGATCCAATCCAAATCTTGTAGATTTCTATGGAGCTCCACAGTCTAATCATTTTCTAAAATCTTAAATTAAAGGCCTTCCTAAGCGTGCATAATCTGCTTTCAAAAAATTCATATAGGTGTTGATGCTTTGATGAACTCAGCACTAAGACGATGATATTTTGAAAAAATCAATATCAAGGTGATGATGCTTTTAAGAAATCAACACTAAGATGATGATATTTTGAAGAAATCAGTATCAAGGTGATGATGCTTTTAAGAAATCAACACTAAGATAATGATGTTTTAGTGAAATCAACACCAACATCGTGATGTTGTAATGAAATCATCACCAAGGAGATGATGCATGCTTTCATCAAAATAGCACCAAAATAATTTTTTATTTTTAGTTATTTAATTTTTTTTGGTTTTAATTTTTTTTTTCTTTTTTTCTTTTTAATTAACTATTAAAAATAAAAATAAAAAAAATAAAAAATAATTTTATTATTATTTTTATAAAGGTTCCATTAATTTTAAATTTTGTATTAATCTTCTTCTGTATTTTTGTATTTTTATATTTTTAAAATTTTTTATTAAAAATTTAAAAATTTGAATAAATTTAGGAGATTGTTATAAATTTAATGATGTATTTTTTAAAAAAAAATTGAGTTTTTTAGATAATACTTTTATATGAAACTATTCAATTTAGTTCGATTTAAATAAAGAAAATAAGTAATTTAAGTTTGAAAGGTAGGAAGGAGATATTTTTAAATGGACAATGTTAAATGGCTAGAATCTAGCTAGCTAGAGTATTTTATTTTTTTAATAAATTTTAAAATTATTATTAAAAAATCTAAGTCATATCATATTTTACAAGTCAATTATATTATTTTCTATTTGATTATATTCTTTGGTATTTATTTTCATATTAACTTATTTTTTTAACTTATAAAAATCTATTTATGTTATTCTTTCCTATTTATTTTCATAATAAATTATATTTTTATATTTATTTTCATATGAAATTTTATTTTATTTTTATATTAAATAAAATTTTTAATTTATAAAAAGTATTCTAACGAATTAGATTCTAGTTATTTAGGATTATCATTTTTAAAAATAATTCTGTCCTTTCAGTAATAAATAGAGTAAAGGTGATAACATCCATTTTCGTCCATGAAAATTGATCCCAACCCGACCTCTAGGAATTCAATAATTTTGAAATTGGCGTATGATTTTTCAAATGGTTAATTTCCGGATCCGAACTCGGGCTCCGAGTCCTCCCTCCCTCCCTCCCTCCCTCCGTACATTTCAATCCACGCTAGCTAGCTAGCTTCTCGATTCTTTCACCTTCGAATTAATGCCAAGCGATTCTTTCTTTATTTGGGGTCTCCGTTCTCCACGATCATCTCACTCTTCACCAGTCACCACTGAGCATCGCCAAATCTGTCTTTCGATCTCACCTTTGTTGGATACGATTTTGATGCCATCGATCGTTGAAAGTCAAGTTTGACTTCAAAATCGAAATCTACATTTCGCGTAGATAAATCTGGACTATTTATTTGCTCAAAACCGATTAAGGGTGAATGAGAAATTAATTGTTCAAGATACGCTCAATGGTGGCCGTCGGATCAAGGATCTGGACAGATCGCAAGATGGTGCGATCTGGAGCGTCAGATCAAAGATCTGAATGTGAAGAGGGAGAATGGATCTAAGGCGTCTGATTAACTGATCTAATCTGACGACCGAGATCAAGATGGAAGATCAATGGACGAGATTAAATGACCTTTAAAGGATTATACCCTTTCATTATTAACGGTCCAGATTTGTGCGAACCAAAGGGTACTTACCTCTTCACTCAATATAAATAGATCCTTCCACTAGATCATTTCATTCATTTAAGCATTGCAATCTATAAGCATTTGCACTCCTACCTCTTCTGCATCGAGAGTCCGAGAAGCCTACGAAAGGTTCGCCGGTCTCGAAATTTGAAGTGCTACTATTCCGAGACGACGTCGTTGTATCTTGGGAACGAATTGCTGCTATCCGTGAGCACCTGTAGCGGAGCAATATCGTTTTACGGAGATAGTGTCGAACACTAGCCTCGACGTGAAATACCAATCAGTTTGCTTCCTCCGAAAGCAACCTCCGATATTTGTACAATTATTATAAAATAATTGACGTCAAGAGGACTCGAACTGGAGAGCTCTTATATGTTAACTTGAGGTGGTAACCAACTACACCACCACACCAAGTTGAGAAAATCCGCTCTACAATAAAGTTATTCAGCAAACTGATATGGCCAGAGTCAACGATGTACCAACCGCCGTCATCCTTCACGCCGAGAAGTCGAACGGAGCCGACTTCAAAATCAACGATATACCCACCACCGTCCCTCACGCCGAGAAGCCGGAGAAATTCAACGGAGCCGACTTCAAAAGATGGCAGCAGAAGATGTTGTTCTACTTAACCACGCTAAACCTTGTACGGTTTCTGCGTGAAAACCCGCCAGTCGCTACGGAAGACAATTCCGGTAGTAATGCTGCTCGCGATGCGTGGTCTCTTGGTGACTTCCTGTGCCGCAATTACGTTCTGAACGCGCTGGACAACGCGCTATATAACGTATATTGCATGATCGAGACGGCCAAATCTCTGTGGGAATCACTAGAGAAGAAGTACAAAACCGAGAACGCCGGACTGAAGAAATTCATCGTCGGCCGATTTTTGGATTTCAAAATGGTGGATTCCAAGAGCGTCACGTCTCAAGTCCAAGACATGCAAATAATAATGCATGATCTGGACGCCGAAGGCATGCCACTAAACGAATCATTCAAGGTGGCCGCGGTAATCGAGAAACTCCCTCCGTCGTGGAAGGATTTCAAAAATTACCTGAAGCACAAGCAAAAGGAGATGACACTTGAAGACCTGATCCTGAAGATGCGCATAGAGGAGGATAACCGAAAATTTTCCGACTCTAAAGGAACAAAGCGGACAGTCGAAGACATGTCCAACCTGGTAGAACCAAAAGCCAAGAAGCCGAAGCAAACCAAACAGAAGGCTCAAGGCAAGAAGTTCAAGGGTACGTGCTACAATTGTGGAAAGTCAGGACACATGTCCAAAGACTGCAGATGCCTGAAGAAGACAACCAAGAGCCAGAAGAATGTTGCGAACCAAGTCGTAACCTCCGTTGACATAGATCTCAGCACTCTGGATCTCACTACGGTCGTGTTCGAAGCCAATTTGGTGGACAACCCGAAGCAGTGGTGGATCGATACTGGAGCAACCCGCCACGTCTGTTCGGACAAGGCGATGTTCTCCAAGTACACCCCGATAAGTGGAAGAAAGCTCTATATGGGCAATTCCACGACATCCTCAATTGTTGGACTCGGGACAGTTGTTCTAAAAATGACGTCTGGAAAGGAGCTAACTCTCATTGATGTGCTCCATGTTCCCGACATCATGAAGAACTTAGTTTCTGGAGCGGCACTTGTTAAAGCCGGCTTCAAATTGGTGTTCCAATCCAACAACTTTGTACTTACGAAGAACGGTGTCTTCATAGGTAAGGGATACTTGGAACAAAATCTGTTCAAGATTGTTGTAATGACTGTACACCGTGAATTTAATGGTAATAAAATAAAAGCTTCCAGCTATGTTGTTGAGTGTTTTTATTTATGGCATGATCGACTCGGACATGTTAACAATAATACACTAAAACGTCTCGTCAAGCTAAATTTATTACCGAACATCGATATTGACGAAATGCACAAATATGAAGTGTGCGTGGAAGCGAAAATGACGAGACTACCCTTTCACTCGGTGGAAAGGTCAATGACGCCTCTAGAATTAATACATAGTGATCTATGTGATTTAAAATTCGTGCAAACTAGAGGAGGTAAAAAGTATTTCGTTACTTTTATCGATGACTGCACGAGGTTCTGTTATGTCTTTCTTTTAAGAAGTAAAGACGAAGCCTTAGAAGCTTTTAGAACCTATAAAACTGAAGTTGAGAATCAACTTAATAAACGAATTAAAACAATTCGTAGTGATAGAGGTGGAAAATATGGTGCACCGTTTAATGAATTCTGTTCAGAATTTGGCATTATTCATCAGACAACGGCGCCCTACTCACCCCAATCAAATGGCGTTGCCGAACGTAAAAATCGGACACTGAAAGAAATGATGAATGCTTTGCTAATAATTCAGGCTTACCCCAGAACTTGTGGGGGGAAGCTATATTATCAGCAAACCATATTCTCAATAAAATCCCTCACAAGAAAAATGACAAAACGCCATATGAACTATGGAAAGGCCGCGAGCCGTCATACAAATACTTGAAAGTGTGGGGGTGCTTAGCAAAGGTTGAAGTACCTAAGCCAAAGCAAGTAAAGATCGGACCTAAAACGTTCGATGCGATATTTGTCAGATATGCCCAAAACAGTAGTGCATATCGCTTCATAGTTCATAAGTCAGACATTCCTGATATTCATATGGGTACAACCATTGAATCTCGGAATGCAATATTCTTTGAAGACGTGTTCCCAAATAAAAAGGGAAACGTTCAAAGTGATGACAACGAAAGTCCAAACGAAGATAACATTCCAGAACTTAGTTGTCATAAAAGGACTATTGACGATCAAATCGAAGAGCCACGACGGAGCAAACGGGCTAGAGTTGAGAAATCGTTCGGGCCGGATTTCATGACTTTTATGTCGGAAATGGAGCCAAGAACATTAAGTGAAGCTCTCTCTGGTCCCGATGCCCCATTGTGGAAAGAAGCAGTCAATAGTGAAATCGAGTTCATCATGAATAACCATACTTGGAATTAGTAGACCTTCCTTCTGGTACTAAACCATTAGGTTGTAAGTGGATACTAAAACATAAGTATAAAGCTGATGGATCGGTTGATAAGTATAAGGCCAGACTTGTAGCCAAAGGGTACAAGCAAAAGGAAGGCTTAGATTACTTCGATACCTACTCACTGGTGACAAGGATTATGCTCATACGAGTGCTGATAGCTATAGCAGCACTGTATGACCTTGAAATACACCAAATGGATGTTAAGACTGCATTCTTAAATGGTGAATTGGAAGAAGAAATCTACATGGAGCAACCCGAGGGGTTCGTAGCTCCGGGAAAAGAAGACAAGGTGTGTCGACTTGTTAAGTCGTTGTACGGACTTAAACAAGCGCCCAAACAGTGACACGAAAAATTTGACAAAATAATACTGTCAAACGAATTCAAAATAAATGAATGTGACAAATGCATTTATGTCAAAAGCACACCTGAAAGCTATGTAATCGTCTGTCTATACGTAGACGATATGCTTATAATGGGAAGTAATCATGATATAATCATGAATACTAAGAAAATGTTGACCAAGAATTTCGACATGAAAGATATGGGTCTAGCAGATGTCATATTGGGAATTAAAATTCTCAAGACATCCGATGGGATAGTTTTAAAACAATCCCATTATGTAGAGTCAATATTGAAAAGGTTCAATGCATACGACCTCTCTACTGTCAAAACGCCGATGGATCTAAGTCAACACTTAGCAAAAAACCATGGTGAGCCCATATCACAATTGGAATATTCTCGGATAATAGGCAGTTTGATGTATCTCACAAACTGCACTCGCCCGGATATTGCCTGTGTGGTCAACAAATTGAGTCGTTTCACGAGTAATCCAAACGACACTCATTGGAAAGCATTAATGCGAGTTCTTAGATATTTGAAATATACTATGAACTACGGATTACATTATGGAAAGTATCCCGCTGTCTTAGAGGGATATTGTGATGCTAATTGGATATCGGATACAAAAGACTCCAAATCCACTAGTGGATATGTATTCACGATCGGTGGGGGAGCGGTGTCTTGGAAATCCACTAAGCAGACGTGCATTGCTCGGTATACTATGGAATCCGAGTTTATAGCACTTGACAAAGCAGCTGAAGAAGCTGAATGACTGCGGAACTTCTTGGAAGATATTCTGAGCTGGATGAAACTTGTGCCCGCCGTACTTATCCACTGTGATAGTCAATCGGCGATTGGAAGGGCACAGAGTAGCATGTACAATGGTAAGTCACGACATATACGCCGTCGACATAATACCATTAGGCAGTTGATCTCAAATGGAGTGATTGCAATCGATTATGTCAAATCTAAAGATAATTTGGCAGATCCCCTTACGAAGGGGCTAAATCGAGATCAAGTATACTGCTCATCAAGAGGAATGGGATTAAAAATCTACAACTAAAAACGGCTGTAGCGGTAACCCAACCTTGTTGACTGGAGATCCCAAGATCTTGGTTCAATGGGACAACGAAGTTACAGAAGTTGTGTAACAGCACAAGAGATGTGTTATCTCTATCCCAAACCTAGGATGAATTGGTGCTGTCCTATCACATGTAGTGAGGTTAAGCATATGCTTTTAATGACTTCTATACCTTTACAAGGTGGAGTATAGTAGAATACTCTTGATAGAAGTGTCACCTATGTGAGTGTGAAGACAGGCCGCTTCAATGAAACACTCATGAATCCAAGATGGTGTCCATGGCCGAAATGGAACCAACCCATGAGAACTAAAAGTAGGTGAGATGAGTCTCTGTATGGGTGTTATTGTCTTAGTATACACCAACAGCTGAGCAGTTCAAGACATCACGTTCACTGCGCAACCTAGTATGCTCGATAGCATTCCACTACGGAAGGTTCAAAGCCACAAGCTACCTTTCCCGATGTATTGACTTATCGATTGGACTCTTATAAAGTGTCAGCATGCATACATACAATACATGCATTCATTTCCATTCATGTGGGGGATTGTTGGACACGATTTTGATGCCATCGATCGTTGAAAGTCAAGTTTGACTTCAAAATCGAAATCTACGTTTCGCGTAGATAAATCTGGACTATTTATTTGCTCAAAACTGATTAAGGGTGAATGAGAAATTAATTGTTCAAGATACGCTCAATGGTGGCCGTCGGATCAAGGATCTGGACAGATCGCAAGATGGTGAGATCTAGAGCGTCAGATCAAAGATCTGAATGTGAAGAGGGAGAATGGATTTAAGGCGTCGGATTAACTGATCTAATCTAACGACCGAGATCAAGATGGATCTGAAGAGTTATAACTCTTCAGATCAATGGACGAGATTACATGACCTTTAAAGGGTTATACCCTTTCATTATTAACGGTCCAGATTTGTCCGAACCAAAGGGTACTTACCTCTTCACTCAGTATAAATAGATCCCTCCACTAGATCATTTCATTCATTCAATCATTACAATCTATAAGCATTTGCACTCCTACCTCTTCTGTATCGAGAGTCCGAGAAGCCTACGAAAGGTTCGCCGGTCTCGGAATTTGAAGTGCTACTATTCCGAGACGACGTCGTTGTATCTTGGAAACGAATTGCTGCTATCCGTGAGCACCTGTAGCGGAGCAATATCGTTTTACGGAGATAGTGTCGAACACTAGCCTCGACGTGAAATACCAATCAGTTTGCTTCCTCCGAAAGCAACCTCCCGGAAGTTTCGACGGTCGTGAATCGACTAAGTCAAATACCGAGAAGATATATTCAAAATTATTAAAAGATTAAATTCCCAACATTTTCATCAAAATCTCCATCCTCGCCATCGTGGCTGTCGCGGCCTCTTTCTACCTCGATCGGCAAGCACTGGAACGACTCCTCCCGGCCCCCCCCCCCCCCCAGCCGCGTTCCCCTCCGTCTCCCTTTCCCCCAACGCCAACCTCATATTCGACGACGCCTCCTCCCTTCTTTCTGACGCCCTGCCGCAGCCGACGGAAGGCCGAGATGATGCTACTGACACGACACGACCACGGCGGAGTGGAGTTGGATCTGACGTACGTACGGCTCATCGACAAGTTAAAGAGAAACTAAACACCAGCTAGAATTATATATGTTAGACGTCCTAACTACTTTCTTAACTCATTTTTTGTTTTCCTTTAAATAATTTTAGGATTTCTGTTTCGGATATTCATCTGTTTGTCGGACGTATGTATCATCAATCTACGATCCCATTAAAAAGTATAATAATTCGTAAAATATTTGTGGTAAAATATTAATAAAATATAATATATATCCCAGTCAAATCCTAATTAATATTAATTATATCGTGGCCTTAATGATTTTGTTTGTTTGTTTGTTTGTTCGAATATTCCAACACTTTGCATCTTTGGAAGAATAATTTAATTGCCTCAAATAGAATGGTTTAATGTATGTCTTACAAAACCTCTATGATCATGCATGGACTCGCGCGCACAGGGACATATGCAATATATATCCATGATCTATAGATTGAATATTATACGTGGTAAAAGATTATTTGTTCATCTTAGTGTTTTCGTTAATTCGTTTCAGGATCAATACAAAAAAAGTAAATTACGAGGACTACTAGTACAAATAGCTAACACGTGGAGAGAACGGACACACTGACTTTATCTGATTTTAATCCAAACTTCAAGATAATAACACTCACGTATTAACTATCAGTTTATCATGTGAGATTGACCGATAGAACATTATAAAGAAAAGATTGAGTGAGGAAAGATGTAGGACTGATAATAGATAAACTTTATATCTTTCATTCTTATTCTTATTTATTATATTCACTACATTAAGTTTTTAATTTTCATCTATAGACTCAAATATTCTATTATCAGTTACCCTTATATATTTTTTTAAAAATTTGAATTATTTCAAAAAGATATTAGCATTTTACCAATGTGGCTATATATATATATATATAGAATTGATCTCCTACGGATCACTTTCTACGGACCGCATGCGTGGCATCTGTCTGATCGATCAACGTAACCGATCAGGCACCTGTCTGATCGGTCAGAAACTAGCCTGACCGATCAGGTATATATATAGGCCCGTTATAAATAGGATTATGTTAGACTGTTTTATATCTAAATTCGAAAATTTTGATATACACCCAAATTTAAAAATTTCCATATCTAATTATCTTTTATTTAGGTAAAAAAAAAAAATCCTTTTATACATATTCTTCTTCATTCGCTTCATATATTAGATCTACCAAATTTAGAGGAAATTGCCATATCTAGGAAGAGGTGGTGGCTCGAGAGATGCTTCGAAATAGGTAGAGTGAGCTCAAGGGAGAGGGAACTTGGTGTCGGCCTAGAACCGAAAGTTGTACACGATAGAGAGAAAGGGAGTCGGTGCATATAGAGATTAGGGAAAAAGTTAGAATCCTCGAACATAAATATTTTGGAAACCTTAGATCAACTAAACAATATTACGACTAAACTAAATCCAACCCATTTAAATTGGTTCAGCCCTAAAATTACTTGATTTAAATGGCCAATTCAAGCTTGAATTGAGCCTATGGGAGATTAAATCAATTTTCCTCCAACTATGATATCCACCAATCAAATTTTACATCCAATTAACCCCAAAAAACTGAACTTTTTCCAAAGTGAAGAAACTTCTTACAATCTTGAGTATGCAAATAAAGAGGGGGAAAAAATACAAGGAAAGAGAGAGCTTTTAGTAGAGAATTTAACGGTGTTTAGGTGTTGTCAAAAAGTTCCTCTTTAATTATTACTCATAGGTCCTATATTTATACTCAAACTCCAACAAGTCTTAGAAACATCTATTTTGTCTTGCATCCTCGCTGCTAGTTACGGGCTGCTACTGAATAACCGCTCCAACTGTCATTTCAGTTGACAACTACTTGCATCAGTTCATTACCACCTTTCTTGAATAACCATTACAATGAACTAACTATTACGTTATAACCATCTGTTAAGTATCTCTGCGAGTTAGAGGGGGGAAGATGAATAACTCTGCCAGTTGCCATGACCCGTGCCGAATTCCCAGGATATTCACAGAGTTGGCCACAACCGACTGTGCTTGCTAGCATGGTTGTTCCAAAAATCTTGTCTAAGTTCACAGAACCTGTCACGGGTGACCGTGCAATTGATACGCCCGTGCTACCACTCAAAAGTTCAGAGTGCCCAACATGGGTGCCCGTGCCGACCGCCATGGCTCCTTGTGGGGCGCTTGGAAAACTTGTATATGAGCTGGATTTGGGGACACCTTCAAGCTTAGAATTCAGATCGAGTAGCATTCGGAGATGATTCTATGCATCAAGACTAAGCTTTCTCCTCCTTTTTTGAATTTTGTCTTGATTGTAACTTGTTGAGCGATGATCTTTGTTTGTAATTCCGTGTTTATAGGATATATTCTTGATTCTAGGATTAGGAATTAGCCCTTTGATATGTAATACCTTTAGTTGAATCTATTGATGTTTGATCATTTCTATTTCAATGATGTATATGTTTGTGATTCCAATCTATTGTGTACACATGATTTCGATGCCAAAAGCACGAGATTCATATCCCATGAGATGCGGGGATAAACCTAAAGGAGAACCTAATCCTCCAACTTGTAGAAACTTGAGACATAGAGAGTCGACTATGAAAGTAGATCAGTATACCATGATTGATAATAGGCTATCATATATCTTAATGGATCGGTTCCAATTCACCGCCACACAATAAGAGAAGACAACTAGGGGATTGTGGGATCACGCATCAGGGATCTCCTTAGAAAGCAATCCCTTATCTCCGTCGCTTTGAAAGTAGACGACGAATTGGAATGAATATGTTGGTGTAGTTTCAAAAGCCCACATCGGATACCATAGGATAGTCTACCTACATAAACAACTATTGAAGATAGAAAATCAAACATATATTAGGTGTTTACTATCATTGTGGTGAAACCAAAATCCTAGAATTGTCTTTTTTTCATTGATAGGCAAAGGTTCAAAGTTAAGAGTTGTTGTGATCTAATAAGCTGAACTAAGTATGTAGGAAAGTCCTAGTTGAGTTGATTTAAGAAGTCATGGTCAAGGGATTGGGTATGAAGTCCTGGTTAGGTGACTGGGTAAAAAAGACCTAGTCATGGAGAATGGGCATGAAGACTTCGTTTGGAGGATTGGACAATGAAGTTCTGGTCAAGGGGACTAGGCAAAAGTCTTGGCGGATTTAGGATGGTGGGCAGAAGTCTAAGCGGGCCGAGGATTGGACGACTAGAGTCCCAGAAGTTAAGATCGGATGTCGAGCAAAAGTCCAAACAGGTGTTTGGCAAAAGGTAATTTCTCCTAAGAGGAGTATATATGTGAGGACGTGTTCCCCATTGAGGGAACAATAGACGTCGGTCCGACCTAAGATTTCAGTTGAAATCCAAAAGTCAGGACCAGACAGTTCGAGACTGTCAATTGTACTTAGTTTTATATTATATTTGTCTATGCTAACTCTATGATGCAGAATGGATTAAGCCTGGAATTGTTAATCCATGCACCTCAAGCCGATACAGGCGCTTGAAAGGTATTCAGAGGCCTTGTTAAATACCGAGTTTCAGGGGGCTAAAGGAAAAATTTTGAATATAAGGACTTAGCTGTAATTTTTCGAACTTGGAGGGTTTATTTGCAAAATGCAAAAACAATTATAAAACCCTAAAACCTCTCTCCTCTGCACCGAAAACTCTCGAAACCACCCAAATCCCTTCGGTTTTTGCCCGACGCCGCCGACCCCGTCGCCGCAGCCCGCACACGCCGCGACCAGCGACCGCCGCCGCCGCCCTCCGACTTTCCCTTCTTTTCTTCTTCTTCTTCTTCGCTCGTTTCGACATCGAGCCGAGCCCTAACCGTCACCCTCTTCTTCCCCGTGCGCAACAACTGCTATCGATCGGAGCAAAGGAGGGCTACGGTGGTGGTAATTTAGGTAAGGATTATTTGTTTTGAGTTTAGATTCCTACCTATGATCTCATTCTGTTCGATAATGAAGTTGATTTATTTGGATGAGGTTTCATTCGATTTTGGAAACTCACTATTTGGATGGGATCAATGGATTTTCAGTTGAGTTTTGATTTGTACTCTATTCGAGTATTTGGATAGCATTTATTCTTGTAAGGGATTCTATTTGTATTAGGAATTCTGAGTGTTTGGTTGCTCTTGGATGGCATACGGTTGGGATTCATTGGTTTATGGTTTTGGTATTTCTACAGTGTTAATTTTGAATTGGAATCTCTGTTTAGATTGGTTATTGTGGGAGTTTCTGTTTAGAGTTTTGATCAAAGTTTTGGGTTGGAATTTCTAATCAAATTTGGGGTTTCGAATTAATTGATACACTACCGTATTATATCATGGTAACATGGTTTAGATCAGTAATGTTGAGTTGGTTTGGCTTTGGGTGGCGGATCTGATGATTTTTCTGCTGTAGTGAAATTATTAGGAGAGGGATTTTACCATTGAGTTGCCTATTTGGTTTAGGTGATAATTATGTTAGGAAGGCACTTCCTGTTGTTGGAGATTTGATTAAGTACATGTTGTAATTTGGATATATCCTAATTAGGTTTAGTATTTTATTTAGCTAATTTATTTAATTGTTATAATTAGTGAAACTTATGTATTGACTCAGGACCTTGATTCGGACTTGTTCGGTTGATCGTGGACGGTTCTCGTTTACGGACTTCTACAATTATAAGACGGGTACTTCTCCTTTGTACTCGAATAGTTTTCTTTACCTTAAAAGCATGACTATATTATGTCTGATACGTTGCTTGACCTTGTTCTTTGTCGTTTGTTATTTAAACATCGCCGTTGAGACTTGTTCTTCGTTGATCTTCGAGTATTCCAAATTTGTATCCGTACAGTCCTCTATTGGTTTTCTATTCTGTAAAGTGTCGTTTGCACGCGAGCACTTAGAAGTCCATTAAACACAATTAGGTTTATTTGGCATTAGAAATATCCTACCTATTAGTGTAGGTGCATAATCGTTGGTTTGCGATTTCTGGTTGGTTGTATTGATGCATCGTATACTCATTAGATTTTATTGCATCGTTGTTTCTCTGGTTGTTCGTGTATCGTATAACATGCACCATACTTGCACGTTGCATACTAACGACTGTTGGGCTTACATTTAGTTAAGCTGTCGTTAGTCATATTGTTGCTCGATGCACTCAACCACTTGTTGTCGTGGTAGTTGTTAGAGTGCGAGCATTTGTCCTGTTATGCCAAACAGTGACACCCTCACCGTTGTTTTAGAGGGATATTAGAGCCGTTGGTGGCTCACCCTCACTGTTATTTTTAGAGGGATATTAGAGCTGTTGATAGCTCCCCCGATGTATCGTGGGTCTGGAGTGTGGACTCCGCAGCATCATGTCCACTCAACCACCCCTTTTGTGGTATTTGTTGTTAGAGTGGTACAATTGTCACAGCCCTACCCACTCGGTCACACAGATGGGATGTGTTGACGGCTTAACTGGCGTCTGTGGTGACACATGTCATTTCATCATATGCATACGTATTTCTTTTATGCATTTGCTTGTGTTTGATGCACTTATATGAGCTATGGTTGTTGCACATGATTGACATTCATGTATATGTTGGATTTATCATTGTCGCGTTGTTTATACCTGCTTAGTTGATATTCTGTTTTATATATGTTATGCATGTTTAGGAAATCTTATATTCCTTATGGACTGTACCCTGTTGGATTCTCTACTTGGTTATCTTGTATTATGTCATGCTTATTGTCTACTCATATACCCGCAGAGTCCGCCCGGACTCACCACCGCTACCACCTATTTTTGTTTCAGGTAGCAGGTAGATGTTTTGCTTGGAGCCAGGAGATGATCCAGTTGTCAGTCCCTCAGTCCCACCTTGTCGGTTTGGTTTAGAGGTTTCTATTTCGGTATTGTGTTAGTTTTCCGCATTTCATTTGTTTATCAGTTATCAGACTGGTTTTGTTATTATTATTACAGAGACTTTTGAGTTCTCGTTGGTTGTGATTTTCTTTTATGTTTAAGGTGGCTGAGCCACCCATTATCTTTTATTCTAATATAAACTGCGTGGTTGTGTTTACTTCTATATATGTGATGCTAGCCGCATGTGGCTAAGTTTTTATGGTGAGATATATGTATTATTGCTCCATGTTGTCAGTCGTACAGGGGAGATGCTGCCCAATTTTCGAGGAAGTATATACCTCTGGGGGCGTGACAATTTTTGGTATCAGAGCCAGGTTTTGCGATGTTTTGGTGTCTGTGGGTTTATGGAGTTGTTTTTACGAGATCAATCTGTATGTTACAGATTTGGCTATTTTTGCAGAGTCTTTTTCTTGAGGGTTGACAAAGTTGTTTAGTTTTACGAGGTCTATTTGTATTTTACGGATTTATTTTCCGGAGTCATTTTCTGGTTATGGTTGTAATGGGACTTGGCAGCGATGAGATTTCTCCCGGCGATGAGTAATTAAATAAAGTATATCTTTGATGATTATCTTATATGTTATAAACTATATCATGTTTAAGTTTGTATAGACGTGTGTTAGTTTAGTTGGATAGCATATAGTTACTTATATTCGGTTAACAGTTATTCTTTGTACTTGGTTTAGTTTGGTGACTATTAGTCAACTAGTCTATTTGTGGTAATGGTTGGGATTGACCAAGAAGGCGACTAGTGGGCAAGTTACAGACTCGACTTTATTGTTGAGAATGTTGATTTCCCTTGTAGTATCGACCGATGAGTCAAAACTAGAGTCGAACCTGTTCACTACCTATTGATGATCAGAGAGAAGATGTTGGTACAATAGGTAGTTGCCTACTTGAAGTTTCCCCTCCTAAGAGATCCTTCTAGACCGCTTAATTTTAAGGGATTAAACATAGTTGATGATGGTGATAATTATCTTTCTAGATTATCTGATTAGAATTGTCGAATTTGTGCTATCTATAGTTTTCAAGTGGTCCTTCAGCTTTCCTTTCTTTCTCACATTCATGTTTGAGAAGTTCCACATCTGCTTACCATCTCTAGATTCCCTCTCTCCCAATATCCTTCGCTTCTTGTGTGGCTGCAACCATCTCCTTCTGGTACATCCACTATTAAATTATCTCCTTGGGCCAACCAGATTCATTGCTGGTGTCTCCTCTTGCCAGCCTGTATACTCAACCCTTGCTATCAATACACTAAGCACAAGCGGACAAACGAAATGTTGGAAAGCCTTAGTCGTTAGCCAATTTTTTTTTCCACTTATTTCATTTCCCACGTGGACATGTAGAGCTGATAGATGTTGTGCTACGAATGATCTCACTGTACTGACCTTGGGATATTATATTTTATAGAAACAAGAAGTCTTATAACAAATTTCTCCTTTTGCATAGTAATGTAATTCAGAAACAATCCTAAAATGTTGCTAA
This sequence comes from Boesenbergia rotunda, assembly GCA_024364735.1. Classification (NCBI taxonomy): domain Eukaryota; kingdom Viridiplantae; phylum Streptophyta; class Magnoliopsida; order Zingiberales; family Zingiberaceae; genus Boesenbergia; species Boesenbergia rotunda. The sequence goes on from JAGFNQ010000395.1 coordinate 237,653, forward strand.
AAAAAATAATTCTTTTGTCTAGCAATCTAGTCTGGAAGCAATCCTAAAATATTGTTCAGTACACCTTAAGGTAGATGATCTTAAGATCATAAGTGGATTTGGCTAAGATGGCCACTATTTGTATCCTATTATTTTCTACTAAAAGTGACATGCATTCTAACAGTTAAACCACCTTTCTCTATGCATCTGTGTCATATTTGGTCTGTTAATTGCATCTTTATGAATTTGTTAATAGCATCTTTCCGATAATCATCGTGATATCTTTCTTACATTTGTCAATGAGTTCCATGGTAAAGATTAGCTCCTACCACAAGGGAATTACACAGTACGTTAATTAATAAGCAAACTCACTATCTATGTGCAAATCTTTGTCAAGAGTTCCTTTGACATTTGTTTTTGTGATGCTTTACCTGTTGGGACCGGGTGCATGTTGACATGGATGCGGGTTCATAATTTTTAAAAATTAATTACGTGCAGCGGAAGGTTTAGCATAAATAATTTCTCTAATTATTTAACCACACATCTAAGCATGCAATTTTATCTTGTGTAGACATGAGCATATATTTAAAATTTTGCAGAAACGTAAACTAATTTACGTATTGCCTCGCGTAACTCGAAGGGAGGGACGAGATCCAACCGTAAGCGTCCCTTGGAAGCTCCGCCTCTATTCACGTCCACGCCGAGTATCTTTGGGATGACTTCGCAAAGCCACGAGTTTCGTGTTCTCGAGAACTGCTAGATTCTCCGAGAACGCGACGAGAAAAACCAAGAGAGAAGTCGGAAGACTAACCACAAAAGGATGACCGGCTGGTGCTCCTTCTTGGGGCTGGTTGGCGCACGGCAAGAAGTGGAGAAGAGAAGGAGAGAAAGAGAGGGAGAGAGCCTATGCCTTCATCTATATTATTCTCTCCCAAGCCTTGCCTTGGGTCCTTTATATTGTGGCCTCTCAACCATCAAGCCTCTCGAATATGGAATAACTTATTCCATCATGCCAAGTTTGATTTTATATCATGGTTAAAATCATATTTTAATTCATGATAAAAAATCAATCAAGTCTCTTCTCTCCTATGGAATAAATTTCCTTATCATGGTAAATCAATCCATGATTGATAAAATAAATCAATCCATGGTTCATTTTAATTTCCATGAAAAATAAACCAAACCTTGGTTTATTATAAAAAATTTATATCATCCATAATTTTATAAAACAAACCACACTTGGTTTATTTTATAAATTGAACCAAAACTTTGGTTCTATCCCTTTGTTGTGGCCGGCCAAGCAAAGAGGATGGAGGCCCTCTTTGGCCGGCCCATCCAAGCCACGCCCCAATGAATTAAACTTATTTAATTCATCTATTAAGTCTCCAAAAGACTTAGCCATTTTACGCTTCCGATGCGTCTCTCAAAAATTCAGATTCGACTTATCGTTTGGCTCAACCAAACTTAATCTCTTTTGATTGGAAAATCTAATTTTCAACTCGTTTTAAATCCCTCGGATTACTCGTAGTACGTGTGACTAAATAGGCTTTCGATTTATGTTGGTCGTCTATAACTAATCAATTATAGAACGATCATGAGTGACACCTAGTAGTACATCATGATCTCCAATTAATCGAAAGATCAACGGTTGACCTCAGAAACAATTCAGAAACCCTTCAGCAGCTATAATGAATCGTGCCCCATTCCCTTCACCATCTTATACCCACTTGGTTCAGGACATGGTCTATGTGTGTCAGTCCCCACTAGGCTGACTACGCCACACCTAGCCCAAATAACGTTTTCTCATCCTACGGATTCTAATTACTCTCATGTATTTAAGAGATTCATACTCTGAACATGTCATGCTCTGGCCAGAGACTTCGAGTAATAATCCGACGATAGGCCTCGGGTATACATCTCCTCGCAAGGAGTGGTGAATCCTTTATAGGCTGTTCAAACATCTTCGGGTACTTCGGCTTATACCCAATCATCCTGGGTCCACACCTCCTTGGAGATGCTTGCTTAAGATGTCAAAGTATAAGTCTCCATGACCAAGATGACTTGAACACCGCAAGTCAAAGGAACATCGCACTTAAGCTGCAGTAAGAACTTCACTGACATATCTATATGTAGACTACCATATGAAGTCTTACAGCCAATCACTCCAATGAACTAGTTCCCTTAACTAGCATTCATGTTTATCTCCAGACATCTCAATGTCACCAGCCAGTGAGAATCAGCTGATTAGAGAATAACCCATGCTAGTCTCAACAGAATTGATAGTGTCCGTATTTATCAATTCATCGACTTGGGAGAATTTCAATACTTTACAATTGCACATGTAGAGATAATCACTAGTTGTGAATTCATTAGAAATTCTCTCATGTTGTGAATTATATTGCGGACATTCAGTAAATGAGTTTAAGATCTCAATCAAATAAACAAACATCTATACTCAAATAGTGAATAATCATTTATTAAAATAAATGATTACAATCATAAGACGATTGCCTTAGGACACTTCTCTTATATCACTAACAAACTCCCACTTGGCCTAATGTCAATCGCTACGGTACCCAATACCACAGGCTCTAACATGACCCTCAAACTTATTTTGAGGCATGGCCTTAGTTAAAGGATCCGCTAAATTCCTTTCAGTGGGAATTTTCTCAGTTTGTATATCATTCCTACTTATAATCTCTCTAATCAGATGATAGCGGCGAAGCACATGTTTGGATCGCTGATGAGACCTTGGTTCCTTCGCTTGTACAATAGCTCCATTGTTGTCGCAGTAAACCAGTCTTGCTTCATCAATGGTTGGAACCACACCAAGTTCTGAGACAAACTTCTTGATTCAGACTGCTTCCTTTACTGCTTCCGAAACTGCAATATATTCCGCTTCCGTGGTAGAATACGCTACGGTGTCTTGCTTGGAACTCTTCCAACTTATTGCGCCTCCATTCAAAATAAATACGTATCCGGATTGAGATTTGGAGTCACCCTTATCTGTTTGGAAACTGACATCTGTATACCCACGTATTACCATATCACCTTCTCCATATATTAGGAACACATCCTTAGTCCTTCTTAAGTACTTGAGGATTGTTTTGACAACCGCCCAATGATCCATTCTTGGATCAGACTGGTATCTGCTTGTGACGCTCAGAGCATAGATACATCGGGCCTAGTACATAACATATCATACATGATAGATCCTATCGCGGATGCATAAGGAATCTTATTCATGCAAATCCTCTCGTCTTCTGTGCGCGGACACATAGACTTCGAAAGGTTGATCCCATGCTTGATGGGAAGGTAACCTTTCTTGGATTCCGACATGCTAAACCTTTCTTGCACTCAGTCTATATATGTAGACTGCGAAAGACCAAGCAACCGTTTTGATCTATCTCTATAGATTCTAATCCCAAGGATATTGGTTGTTTCTCCCAGGTCTTTCATGGAGAAAGATTTGAACAACCAAATTTTAACTGACTGTAAGACTGATATATCATTTCCTATAAGTAATATGTCATCGACATATAACACTAGGAATACGACTGCACTCCCACTAACCTTCTTGTACACACAAGGTTCGTCAGGATTTTGTGAGAAATCAAACTCTTTGATTGTCTCATCAAAACGGATGTTCCAGCTCCTGGATGCTTGCTTTAGTCCATATATGGATCGTCGAAGCTTGCATACTTTGGTTTTATTAACCGATGTGAAACCTTCATGTTGTATCATGTATACATCCTCAAGCTGGTTTCCATTAAGGAAAGTTGTTTTCACATCCATTTGCCATATCTCATAATCATAATGAGCTACTATGGCCAGGAGCATCCGAATATATTTAAGCATAACTACTGGCGAATAGGGATGGAAACAGGCCAGGCCAGGCCAGACTTTCACCTTAACAGGCCAGGCCTGTATGATAGCAAATTGGCCTGAGCCTGGCCTGTGGCCTGTTATAGGCTTTATTCTAGGCCTGAGCCTGACCTGTTCAATAGTCTGGCCTGGCCTGTGGCCTGTTTAGAAAGCCTATAATTTAATTCGATTATTAAAAATACTTCTAATATATAAAATAAAATAATTCAATTCGAATATTCGATTATCCAAAATACTAATTTAACAAATTAGTTTAAAATACCATAAATATATATACCTTCAAAAGTAAATATATAAAATATGTATGATATAACGAAAATATATTTGTGGTGTGTTGGTTAGTAGTGTGTAGATAAGAGTTTGCTCGCAGAGGTCTAAGGATCAAAACTCTATTTTCACAATTTGTATAATGTAATTTTAACAGGCCCAGGCCGGCCTGTCAGGCCTCATAGGCTTTATATTGAGCCTGGGCCTGACCTGATAAGAAAAACAGACTTTTAAAAAGGCCTGATAATTCTTTTATTTTTAAACAGGCCAGGCCACAGGCCCCTGACAGGCCGCCTGGCCTATTTCCATCCCTACTGGCGAATAGGTTTCGTCATAATCAATTCCTTATTTCTGACGATATCCTTTTGCCACTAATCTAGCCTTAAAGGTAACAACATTACCTTCCATGTCGGGTTTCTTCTTGAAAATCCACTTGCACCCTATGGGCTTAATCCCTTCAGGTGGGTTAACCAAGTCTCATACTTGATTTTTGTACATGGAATCCATTTCCGACTTCATGGCTTCAAGCCATTTATCCCTTTCTGAATTTTTCAGAACATCTTCATAACTGATAGGTTCGTCATCGTTAATGAGTAACACGTCGTTCGATTCACTTATGAGAAATCCGTATCTCTCTGGAATATTACGTGTCTTATCAGACCTACGAAGAAGTGGTGTTGTTTTAGGTTCAACTGATAGCTCATCATTATGAGTTATTGGTTGTGGGTCTAGACTAGGTGTCTCTGTAATGTCTATTGGAGTTTCTTGAACTTCTTCAAGTTCAATGCTACTCCCACTATTTTCTTGTAAAAGAAATTCTTTTTCTAGAAATACAGTATGCCTTGAAACAAACACCTTTTGTTCCAAGGGATGATAGAATTGGTAACCTTTCGTTTCCTTAGGGTATCCAATAAATAGACATTTATCAGACTTAGCATCCAATTTGTTTGATACAGTCCGCTTTACATAAGCAGGACAACCCCATATCTTTAGGTGAGATAAATGAGATTTCTTACTATTCCGCGTCTGATATGGAGTAGTAGAGATTACCTTGGTCGGGACTCTGTTTAGTAAGTAAACAGCTGTCTTAAGTGCATAACCCCAAAATGATTTTGAAAAAGTTGCATGATTCATCATAGATCTAACCATGTCCATCAAGGTTCGGTTACGCCTCTCAGATACACCATTATGCTGTGGTGTATATTGTAACGACCCGGAAAACTTTCTCAATATTTTCTTTAAAATATTGATCATGCCTGGATAATGTTTGAGGAATCTAGAGATACTAGTATGAATTTTTAGCCTAGTTATCCATGATTTTTTCCATTTAAATTGGGAAGTTAAGTACTAATGGGCCTTATATGGGCTTTTCTAGTACCATGATTTTTAGTGGATTTTAGGTAGAATTTAATATAAATATAAATGGGTTTTAATTAGGAATATTAGCATAATTATGGGTGAGTCTTAGGGGAATTTTTGAAATTAAAAGAAAAATAAAAAAAATAAAATGAAGTAAAAAATAAAGTACATGCACCAAGGATTGAACCTTGGACCTAGTGTACCACCATGCATGTACTAACCAATTCACCTAGCAAGGGAGTGCTAGTAGAGGATGAAGTAGATTTTGGTTAAGGCTTAGGGAAAATGAAGAGTCATCAAGGGAAGAGACACCATGACTCTTCACTTGCCCTCCTTAATGTAGTATAAAGAGGTGGCATGGGAGTTACTTTTCTTCCTTCTTCCACCAAATCTACTCTTCTCCCTCCTCCTTCCTCATTCTAGCTGAAACCCACAAGGAGATTTTCCCTTGGGAAAAGCTCCACAAGAAGGCCTCATCTTCAAGATCTAAGGGTTTTCCACAAGGCTACAAGGGCTAGGGGTAGCCTAAGGTCAAAGAAGTTCTTTCGGTTTCTCTATATTCAAGGTGAAAAATCAAGATAACCCAAGGTAAGACTCCCTCACCTGTGGTATGATAGTTCTCCTTGATGTTTACCATAATATGAAGTTTCGTTTGGGTTTATGTTGAGAAAAAAAATCATGAACTTGGCCTTATGACTTTCGGCCACCATGTTTTTGGGTTCAAGATGATGTTAAAAATCTCACTCATGTTCTCTAATGTTTTCTTAAGATGAATGAAGAATAAAATAGGATTTGGAGAATTGTTGGAGTACCCTAAGACCCCCTAGGGTTTCGGCCACCACCATGATTTCATGGTTAGGGTTGGGTCTAACCATTCAGTTATGTATCTTGTATACCCTCATGACACAAAGGAGGTTGATGGTGATTTATGTGAATTTTCACATGACCTTGTAACCCTACAAGTTTCGGCCAAGATGGGTTTTGGGGCAAGGAGTTAGGGTTTACTTCATGAATGAGTTCCAATGGCTCTTATGGTATGGTATGAATGGTGTTAGATGGTTAATTGGAAATTTTATGAATTTTTCTATGAACCCATGGCCCATGCAAGTTTCGGCCAACCCCAAGAAGTAGGGCTAGGAGTTAGGGTTAACCCTAATCACGAGCCCTAATAGCTTCCTATGGCCTTATAAGTAATGTATGGTCTTTCCTTTCCTTATGTTATCTTACATGTCACTTGAATGATAGAACCCCTTCCTTACAAGTTTTGGTCAAGCAACTTGATTGGGGTTTAGGTGGAGTTAGGGTTTCAAGAATGATTGTTTATGACTTAATATGAGGTATATATATAGGTTCAAGCATGTGGTAGAAATTGTGTTACCTATAACCCTAACCTTAGGTGTTATGTTCATGTTTGGTATGTTATGTTAGATGCCATGCTTAGTAGGGTTGTTCATGAATGTCTTATGTTCTACGCCATGCACTTAGATAGCACGATTATCGGAGTCTTATCCATGTATGCTTGCGATAGATACTATGCTTATGTATGCAATGCAATGTTTACTTTATGTACCATGATCATGCAAGCACTATGAACAAGAATGATGTTTTAGGAAAACATGCCATGTTTTATGAATGAAGATGATGTTTATGTCTTTAAGACATAATGATGCTATGCATTAAGTATGAACGATGAAAGGTCAAGTATGCTTTATGTCATGCTTCATGTAACAAGGTTATGTCATGTTTAAATATGCTATGAATATCCTATGAATGATGAAGCATGTGAAGTTATTTTACTTTATGAATGGGCTTGTACCGGACCGAAGTATAGGTCCAAGGGATGGGCACCTTAAGAACGCCCCGGTTCTGGACTACCGACTATGCTGTCCACGGTTCCGGGACTACCGAAGCTGTCCAACAGGGATGGGCACCTTAAGAACGCCCCGGTTCTGGGACTACTGACTATGCTGTCCTTATCCTAGTAGGTCGAGACTAGCTACCTCGTATTTACTTAGGGATGCGCGCACATGATGTATGTATGTGGTACAAGCCGGGAACCCCAATGATATTATGATTATGTTTAAGTATTAAAAGTATGAATTTAAAATTAAGCATCCTTATGTATATGCATTTAACTCATGCATTCATTCATGTTATACATTATGCCATGAGGGAAAAGTAGGTTATGCTTATGTTGATGTGAAGAATTATGCCATGATAGGAAAGGTTTTATGCTTAGAATTTATGTTAAAGAATTATGCCATGATAGAAATGTTTTATGCTTATGTTTTATGTTTATTTCTATGTCACGTATCATGCCATGCTAAGTAGGGTTTATGTTATATTTATGCCATGTAACATATCATGATGAGTATATTCTGTGTTACGGTTATACCATGTATCACGCTATGTTAAGTGTAATTATGCTCATATTCATGCCATGTATCATGCCACGCTAAGTATGTTTTATGTTTATATTTATGCTCATGTTCTATGCTAGGAACTATGTCATACTGAGTGATTTTATATGCTTATGATTTATGTTAAGAACCAAGTTATGCTAATGTTTTGTGTGCATATGTTATGTGATGAATGGTTTTAGTGAGTAGGAAAGGGTCTTACTAAGCCTATATGCTTATAGTCTTATTTTCCTCATACCGCAGATCAAGCAAGAGGACAATAAGGAAGCGGCAGGAGGGGCAAGAATGCGTGTGTGTGGTAGTGACTTGGCCAATGAAAGATATACCTATAAGTCTTATGCTAAATCGAAGATGGTGTTGTCAAGAACAATTTACACTTGCTACTTATGTGCTTACACTTGCTACTTGTGTGATCTTATGACATGATGTTAAGTATGATGTTTCCATGTTAAGTATGATGTCAAGTATGTATTAATATGCTAAGTTTCCATGTTACTATGCTAGAAAGGCTAGTTAGGTGCATGTATGTGTAAGTTTAAATTATCCCGCTGCCTTACGATGTTCACATGCCCCTATGTATGGTAACGTAACGCCGCTTTAAAAAAAAAGCGGGCGTTACATATATGGCGGAGTCCATTGAGACAATATCCCATTGTCCCTAAGATAATTTTGAAACTCTTGACATAAGTATTCACCAGCCCGATCGGATCGAAGTATCTTAATACTTTTGCCAAGCTATTTCTCTACTTCACTTCTGAACTCTTTGAATTTCTCAAAAGCTTCAGATTTGTGTTTCATTAAGAACACATACCCGAATCGTGAGTGATCATCGATAAAGGTAATGAAGTAGCTATAGCCTCCTTGTGCAAGAGTTGACATTGGTCCATATGTATGTATTAGACCTAGCAATTCTCCCACTGGTTTACCTTTTCCGGAAAAGGGTAATTTGGTCATCTTGCCTTTTAAGCATGATTCATATGTATCAAATAAACCGGGTTCAAATGATTCCAGAATTCAACATCGGTGTAATTTGGTCATGCGTTTCTTACTTACATGGCCAAGACGACAATGCCACGTATAGGAGTCTATTTGATTATCTATTCGAGCACGTTTGTTGCTAACTTCGATATTGAAAACATCACTGGATAAATCTAACGTGTAGATACCATTGCATAAAGTTCCGTCCTATAAAGAACACCATTTAAAGTTATGTAACAGCAATTGTTACTAAAAATTAAATGATAACCCTTTTCATTCAAGCATGAAATAGATACAATGTTCTTTATTAATGAAGAAACAAAATAACAATTATCCAATTCTAAGACAAGTCCAGTAGGGAGCTTTAGCAAATATGTTCCGATGGCAACAACAACAATCTTTGCTCCATTTCCAACTCGCAAATTCGCTTCTCCCTTGACGAGTCTTCTTCTATTCCTTAGCCCCTGTATGACATTACATATATGTGAGCTACACCCAGTATCAAGTACCCAGGTCTATGAGAAAATAGAGTGACATTCAATAACGAAGATACCTAAAGAGGATGGGGCATCAGATGCCTTCTTCTTCAAGGACTCAAGATAAACCTTGTAGTTTCTTCGCCAGTGGCCCTCCTTGCCGCAGTGATGGCAAGTGCCTTTTGGTGCCTTTTCAATCTTTTTGGCCCTTTTCTTCCTCCCCTTATTTTGTTCTTTGGGCTTCCTCTTAGAGCCTTTCTTTGAGGAACCAACTAACAGTACCGCCTTCTGATCCTGCTTTACAGAAGGCTCTACAGTCTTCAGCAGGTTAAGCAACTCAGGAATGGTAGTCTCCAGTTTGTTCATCCGATAGTTCATCACAAACTGTGAGTAACTCTTGGGCAAACAATGCAGAATTAAGTCAATACTTAGTTCGTGATCTATTGCAAATCCGAGTGTGCCTAGTTGCTCAATGTACCCCAACATCTTCAACACAAACTGTGAAACAGAAGTGCCTTCCTGCTTCTTAGAGGTGAAGAGGAGTCTGGAGACCTCAAACCTTTCGGATCTCGCCTGCTCGTCAAACAACTCATGAAGAAGGAAGATGATGGTATGAGCATCCATATGCTCATGCTGCTTTTGTAGCTCAGGTACCATAGCAGCCAGCATGATGCAACTCGCAAGTTCAGAATCGGCCACATATTTCTGATAGGCCACTAACTGGTCTGGAGTTGCATCTTCAGGAGGATGGTTGGGAAGTTGTTCTTCAAGGACATAAGCAAGCTTT
>JAGFNQ010000395.1:274395-322099 GCA_024364735.1 Boesenbergia rotunda
CTTGCCTTTTAAGCATGATTCGCATGTATCAAATGAACCGGGTTCAAATGATTCCAGAATTCCACATCGGTGTAATTTGATCATGCGTTTCTTACTTACATGGCCAAGACGACAATGCCACATATAGGAGTCTATTTGATTATCTATTCGAGCTCGTTTGTTGCTAACTTCGATATTGAAAATGTCACTGGATAAATCTAACGTGTAGATACCATTGCATAAAGTTTCGGTCCCATAAAGAACACCATTTAAAGTTATGTAAAGCAATTGTTACTAAAAATTAAAAGATAACCCTTTTCATTCAAGCATGAAATAAATACAATATTCTTTATTAATGAAGGAACAAAATAACAATTATCCAATTCTAAGACAAGTCCAGTAGGGAGCTTTAGCAAATATTTTCCGATGGCAACAACAACAATCTTTGCTCCATTTCCAACTCACAAATTCGCTTCTCCCTTGATGAGTCTTCTTCTATTCCTTAGCCCCTGTATGTCATTACATATATGTGAGCTACACCCAGTATCAAGTACCCAGGTCTATGAGGAAATAGAGTGACATTCAATAACGAAGATACCTGAAGAGGATGGGGCATCGGATGCCTTCTTCTTCAAGGACTCAAGATAAACCTTGCAGTTTCTTCGCCAGTGGCCCTCCTTGCCGCAATGATTGCAAGTGCCTTTTGGTGCATTTTCAATCTTTTTGGCCCTTTTCTTCCTCCCCTTATTTTGTTCTTTGGGCTTCCTCTTAGAGCCTTTCTTTGAGGAACCAACTAACAGTACCGTCTTCTGATCCTGCTTTAGAGAAGGCTCTACAGTCTTCAGTAGCTTATGCAACTCAGGAATGGTAGTCTCCAGTTTGTTCATCTGATACTTCATCACAAACTGTGAGTAACTCTTGGGCAAACAATGTAGAATTAAGTCAATACTTAGTTCGTGATACATTACAAATCCGAGTGTGCCTAGTTGCTCAATGTACCCCAACATCTTTAACACACACTGTGAAGCAGAAGTGCCTTCCTGCATCTTAGAGGTGAAGAGGAGTCTGGAGACCTCAAACCTTTCGGATCTCGCCTGCTCATCAAACAACTCATGAAGAAGGAAGATGATGGTATGAGCATCCATATGCTCATGCTGCTTTTGTAGCTCAGGTACAATAGCGGACAGCATGATGCAACTCGCAAGTTCAGAATCGGCCACATGTTTCTGATAAGCCACTAACTGGTCTGGAGTTGCATCTTCAGGAGGATGGTTGGGAAGTTGTTCTTCAAGGACATAAGCAAGCTTTTCTGCCTTGAGGACTATCCTCAGGTTTCGAAGCCAGTCCATGAAGTTTGGCCTAGTCAGCTTATTGGTGTCCAAAATGGAACGCAAATTCAGAGAAGACATGATCAGGTGATTATCCTAGAAATACAAATTGAGGCTATGTGATGAGAATGATAAAGAATGCAACAATATACATTAATTAAATCCTATTAATTTTTCGAATTGAATTACCCTTTTTATCAATTCGGGAGATTGTAGGAACATCTCCAAATAGGTTGATATCCAACCATAGATAAGAACCACCATGGCTAGAGTTCATCAAGTTATTCTTAGCTATGAAGGTAGGTAATTATACCGATTACATATTATACATATGTAACTATCACATTATGCTATCAACTAATTGAATGTTTGCATAAATCATTGGGTTGTTAACTCATTAACAAGTATGCAACAATATACATAGCACCCAACTGCACCTCTCTTTACATCGACCTTGGCTGTGGCACAACAAATCGATGCTCCAAGCTTAAGGCTGACCCATTAATCAAGAAATAGTTTTAATATGGTTGGAGCTCATTCAACCGTTTAGTCAGGCTTGGATGTGTCCAACAACCAAAACTAAGGATTGACCTCTGACTCTAACTCTAACTATATTAATCATAAACTAATTCCATGGTTTGAACATGTTGATGTTCAAGCCGGGCATGGATGTGTCCATCAACCCAAACGAGAAATAAAATTCCAGTTCTAACCATATTAATAGAAGGTGTTGGCCTTAATATTTTGTAAGGGGTTTTGGGTCTCATCCTTTTCTTTTATGCACATTCATGACATATAATTATGTCATGTTCTAACGATTTTCTTAATAAAGTATATATGTGACTTAATTTATCAAGTCTCATTAATTGAATTAGGAACCGGATTTCTAATTCTAATTTCATACTTTATTCAAGGAATTGTTTTGGGAAATAATTTCCTGAATTATCATAATCAATTTCGGAAATAATATGTTTAAGACTTTGATTTCTCTAAATCAAATCTTATTAAATTAAGAGACAGATTCCCATAATTCAACCACATATTATTTTCATGAAGATCTTATTTAAGAAAATATACTCTATAGGAAATAATTTTCCTAATTAATTTTGGAGACAATAATATGTAAGAGCATCACCTCATAAATCAAATAAGGAAATTATCGTTTGAGAATCACCTCAAAAATTTCCAAGATTTGATCACATATTTTATTTATGGAAAATTAATATTAATAACTTAATTTGGACGGCTCCCCGAGGCTCAATCCAAAATAAGAATTTATTGATAATATAATTTGGACGGCTCCCGTGGCTCAATCCAAATTAAACATTTAATAGTTTAAATTCAATTTAGGAAATTTAATTATAACAACTAACTTTAAATTGGACGGCTCCCCGAGGCTCAATCCAAAATAAAGAATTTTGTAAATAATTTAATTTCCAATTATAAATTTAAATGCAAATTAATATTTCCATAATTTGTCTAGACTTTCTTGAAAGAAAGTGCCCAAAATTGTGAGCTTTCCATAAATGGAAAGTTTCCAAAAATAAAAGGTTTTCAGAATAATTGTAAGTTTCTGGTACAAAGAAAACTTACATTTTTCAAAATTGAAAAATTTCCAAAATAGGAAATTTCCAAAATTGGAAAGTTTCCCAAAAATGGAAAGGTTTCACAATTATCATAAAATTTCAGAAACAGAGATATTTCAAAAGTTTGCGTAATTTCATGAGGATTTCCAAACTTTGAAATTCCTAAATCGAAAATTTACCATAATTGGAAAGTTTCCATAATTGAAAATTTTTCCAAAATTGAGATCATGATAATGCTTTCTGGAAAACAATTATATGATTATGTTGAACACAAACCTCGGCTCTGATACCACTGTTGGGACCGGGTGCATGTTGACATGGATGCGGGTTCGTAATTTTTAAAAATTAATTACGTGCAGCGGAAGATTTAGCATAAATAATTTCTCTAATTATTTAACCTCACATCTAAGCATGCAATTTTATCTTGTGTAGACATGATCATATATTTAAAATTTTGCAGAAACATAAACTAATTTACGTATTACCTCGCGTAACTCGAAGGAAGGGACGAGATCCAACCGTAAGCGTCCCTTGGAAGCTCCGCCTCTATTCGCGTCCACGCCGAGTATCTTCGGGATGACTTCGCAAAGTCATGAGTTTCGTGTTCTCGAGAACTACTAGATTCTCTGACAACGCGTCGAGAAAAACCAAGAGAGAAGTCGGAAGACTAACCACAAAAGGATGGCCGGCTGGTCCTCCTTCTTGGGGCTGGTTGGTGCACGGCAAGAAGGGGAGAAGAGAAGGAGAGAAAGAGAGGGAGAGGGTCTATGCCTTCATCTATATTATTCTCTCCCAAGCCTTGCCTTGGGTCCTTTATATAGTGGCCTCTCAACCATCAAGCCTCTCAAATATGGAATAACTTATTCCATCATGCCAAGTTTGATTTTATATCATGGTTAAAATCATATTTTAATTCATGATAAAAAATCAATCAAGTCTCTTCTCTCCTATGGAATAAATTTCCTTATCATGGTAAATCAATCCATGATTGATAAAATAAACCAATCCATGGTTCATTTTAATTTCCATGAAAAATAAACCAAACCTTGGTTTATTATAAAAAATTTATATCATCCATAATTTTATAAAACAAACCACACTTGGTTTATTTTATAAATTGAACCAAAACTTTGGTTCTATCCCTTTGTTGTGGCCGGCCAAGCAAAGAGGATGGAGGCCCTCTTTGGTCGGCCCATCCAAGTCACGCCCCAATGAATTAAACTTATTTAATTCATCTATTAAGTCTTTAAAAGACTTAGCCATTTTACGCTTCCGATGCGTCTCTCAAAAATTCAGATTCGACTTATCGTTTGGCTCAACCAAACTTAATCTCTTTTGATTGGAAAATCCAATTTTTAACTCGTTTTAAATCCCTCGGATTACTCGTAGTGCGTGTGACTAAATAGGCTTTCGATTTATGTTGGCCGTCTATAATTAATCAATTATAGAACGATCATGAGTGACACCTAGTAGTACATCATGATCCCCAATTAATCGAAAGATCAACGGTTGACCTCAGAAACAATTCTGAAACCCTTCAGCAGCTATAATGAATCGTGCCCCATTCCCTTCACCATCTTATACCCACTTGGTTTAGGACATGGTCTATGTGTGTCAGTCCCCACTAGGCTGACTACGTCACACCTAGCCCAAATAACATTTTCTCGTCCTACGGATTCTAATTACTCTCATGTATTTAAGAGATTCATACTCTGAACTTGTCATGCTCTGGCCAGAGACTTCGAGTAACAATCCGACGATAGGCCTCGGGTATACATCTCCTCGCAAGGAGTGGTGAATCCTTTGTAGGCTGTTCAAACATCTTCGGGCACTTCGGCTTATACCCAATCATCCTGGGTCCACACCTCCTTGGAGATGCTTGCTTAAGATGTCAAAGTATAAGTCTCCATGACCAAGATGACTTGAACACCCAAGTCAAAGGAGCATCGCACTTAAGCTGCAGTAAGAACTTCACTAACATATCTATATGTAGACTATCATATGAAGTCTTACAGCCAGTCACTCCAATGAACTAGTTCCCTTAACTAGCATTCATGTTTATCTCCGGACATCTCAATGTCACCAGCCAGTGAGAATCAGCTGATTAGAGAATAACCCATGTTAGTCTCAACAGAATTGATAGTGTCCGTATTTATCAATTCATCGACTAGGGACAATTTCAATACTTCACAATTGCACATGTAGAGATAATCACTAGTTGTGAATTCATCACAAATTCTCTCATGCTGTGAATTATATTGCGGACATTCAGTAAATAAGTTTAAGATCTCAATAAATTACACAAACATGTATACTCAAATAGTGAATATTTATTTATTAAAATAAATAATTACAATTATAAGGCGATTGCCTTAGGACACTTCTCTCATATCACTAACATTACCACCACCTCAATCAAATAGTATGCATTATTTAGATACTACTTAAGGATATTCTAGTACTAAAAAGGTAAACTCAAGTCCTAATTCTATATGATTAGACTTGTTTTCTATATGGGAAGGTAATGTAAGTTGTCAAATTTGATGCACTAGGGAAGGTATTGTAAGATGTCTGTCCTGTATGATTTTACCCATTTGCAGGATTTCAATTAGCTTATAGTTATAGTAACCTGTAACCTGGATCCTAGGTCATCATTTGCACATATATGCTAAAATTATAAATATTCAAGATAGTAGTAAAATATTTCGACTAAATTGTAAGATTTTATAATGCTCCATTCCAATCCTAGGGTCCAACTCAGAAAGAATTCTTGATTGGATCATAGGATCTTGTCAATAAGCTCTTTTCACTTAGTATCAATTTTGACATTTAAGACATGCTTTAGTGCTTTCCAAATTGTTGTCATGAGATCTGATGCTTAATTAGGTAACCTCTAGCTGCATAGTTTTTCCCCCTCAGAAATTAATAATCATTGATCTCTCATTGACATTTGTGTTAAATGTGTAAATTAGAGTTATCATATCAAGCCTTTCGGTGCAGTTACAACTGAGAAAGGAAAGTTGTTGTACAAATAATTCTATACTTCACCTGATGCATGCGTACCAATAATAGTATAGGTTGGGTATACTGAGTGGTGCAAATCTCTACTCAATACAGTACAAACTAGGTGTTGACCTTAACATAATTATTGAGGCCTGCTGGCTGTTGTCAATTTACTCCGCTTGAGTTAGTAAGAATTTTTCATATTGTTCTCCTTCGTCTTCTCATAAGGTTGGCCCCATTGGATGATATTGTTCGTTTCTGCAACAGCTGAAATTAAGTTTCTTCGATTAGGTGGACGAGTGAAACCTTTGTTTCCTCTAGACAATTTGTGGATGTTCAAGATTCCACTTTTATATTCTTCATCTGATTAATTAGAATTCACAAATTCTTCTTCTGTCCATCCTCTCCCTGTATCATTAGAATGCGATTTGCCAAGATTTCGAATTTGGTGGTTATTATGCACACTGCACACTGAGACCAGATCTTCCATCATCATTAGAACCTCTTTCGACTTCAAGGTTTTTCTCATCATGGAAAACATCTTATTGATGCTTGCTTGCATCAAGTGCAAAAGTATCGTCCATGAGATGTGCTCCATGAACCAGATACTATCTACACCAACTATATAAACTAGTAAAAATGATTAACAATGATAACAATAATAACTCCCAAATTAGATAAAATGTGGGAAAATGTTGATGGATCATGGAGGCATCAATCTAAGAATCTTGATAAGCACATTAACGAAAGAGAGTATAAACCAAGAGCATAGGAGGATCATCTGTAACTGGTCGAGTTCGCCTGCAATAATAGCTATCATGCCAACTGAAGTAAGTTAATGAAAAAGGTTAGCTAGATCAATTTCATCAAACAAACTAACCTAGTTTAGAAGCACCGCAAGTTGTTTGGAATAACCAAACTGTGTGGATTGAGTGAATCAAACAAATAGGTCATACTCACCATACATATTGATCAAACTTGTTTTTTTAGTCAATTGATTGACATATGACTTCATAAATTGGAAAGTTACTTATCTCTCCATTGAACCTGTTGATTAACTATAGTTCACTTGCGACCAAGCTAGTAGAATCCTATTTTGAATAGGTTGATGTTGTAGGATAGTTTCGTTGTTCTATTTTGGGAAAAAGGATCTATACTGAACTGTTCGGATTGGAATTCTTGCCATAAGATTTCAATGTGGCGGATTTGTGATAAGGAAGCAGTTTGCTATCTTGGTGAGGTTTCATTAGGTTTGTTGTGGTGGACATGGGTTAATGGGAACTTAATTCTTGAAAGAATTGAGTTTGGTTAATCATATTTAGAATTAGGAGTTTAACCTAATTATGATGATTAGGTTAGGAAGTAAAGCGTGGTTACTTAAAAATTTACTCAAGTAGGTGGTATGATTAGGATTTATTTTAGTTATTAGTTATGTGTAGATCAGTTGTACCTAGCATATTAGTCTTCAGTTTACTAGCCTCAGCAGATGGTCTAAGTTACAAGTTATCAGACTCAGCAGACGGTGGGAGCTCCAGCACCTCAAACTATGCAGCCAGCAGCAGTTCAGATGATTCGACTACTACCTATTTAGACGACCACCATCAGTTTCAGAGATGGACCGGGTTACACTGTCACCAGAGAGAAGACACCGCAGGTCGATGAATCGATTTTCTGAGATATTAAGCTATAGGTATCTAC
This sequence comes from Boesenbergia rotunda, assembly GCA_024364735.1. NCBI lineage: Eukaryota > Viridiplantae > Streptophyta > Magnoliopsida > Zingiberales > Zingiberaceae > Boesenbergia > Boesenbergia rotunda. The sequence goes on from JAGFNQ010000395.1 coordinate 281,990, forward strand.
GTGTAGGTCACTGCTTGTAACTAGGTAGCTACCGTTAGAGAGATGATGAGCATTTCCCAATAAGATAGATAATGCATTTGACTCGCAATCAGGGTTAAGGTTGGTTGACAGCACCACTCTGATGAGGAAGCTACTTGGGAGCTCGAGGATTCGATTAGAGCTCGCTATCCTCATCTATTTACTTGAGGTGCGTATTGTTTTTCATTCTGTATTCATATTATATCTACGTTGTTGATATAGGGTGTTGATACCTGTTGCCGTTGACTAGTACCTATTATGGTTAACTAGTATTTGTTGTGGTTCACTAGTTAAATTTAGGGACCAAATTTTTGTTAGTTGGGGAGAATGTTAAATACCGAGTTTCAGGGGGCTAAAGGAAAAATTTTGAATATAAGGACTTAGTTGCAATTTTTTAAACTTGAAGGGTTTATTTGCAAAATGCCAAACACAATTATAAAACCCGAAAACCCCTCTCCTCTGCGTCGAAAACTCCCGAAACCACCCAAATCCCTTCGGTTTTCGCCCGACGCAACCGACCCCGTCGCTGCAGCCCGCACGCGCCGCGACCAGCGAGCGCCACCGCCGCCCTCCGACTTTCCCTTCTTTTCTTCTTCTTCGTCGCTGGTTTCGATGCTAAGCCGAGCCCTAACCGTCACCCTCTTCTTCCCCATGCGCAACAACTGCCGACGATCGGAGCAAAGGAGGGCTACGGTGGTGGTAATTCAGGTAAGGATTGTTTGTTTTGAGTTCATATTCCTACCTATGATCTCATTCTGTTCGATAATGAAGTTGATTTATTTGGATGAGGTTTTATTCAATTTTGGGAACTCACTGTTTGGATGGGATCAATGGATTTTCAGTTGAGTTTTGATTTGTACTCTATTCGAGTATTTGGATAGCATTTATTCTTGTAAGGGATTCTATTTGTATTAGGGATTCTGAGTGTTTGGTTGCTCTTGGATGACATACGGTTGGGATTCATTGGTTTATGATTTTGGTATTTCTACAGTGTTAATTTTGAATTGGAATCTCTGTTTAGATTGGTTATTGTGGGAGTTTCTATTTAGAGTTTTGATAAGAGTTTTGGGTTGGAATTTCTAATCAAATTTGGGGTTTCGAACTAGTTGATACACTACCGTATTATATCATGGTAACATGGTTTAGATCAGTAATGTTGAGTTGGTTTGGCTTTGGGTGGCAGATCTGATGATTTTGCTGCCATAGTGAAATTCTTAGGAGAGGGATTTTACCATTGAGTTGCCTATTTGGTTTAGGTGATAATTATGTTAGGAAGGAACTTCCTGTTGTTGGAGATTTGATTAAGTACATGTTGTAATTAGGATATATCCTAATTAGGTTTAGTATTTTATTTAGCTAATTTATTTAATTTTTATAATTAGTGAAACTTATGTATTGACTCAGGACCTTGATTCGGACTTATTCGGTTGATCGTGGACGGTTCTCGTTTACGGACTTCTACAATTATAAGGCGGGTACTTCTCCTTTGTACTCGAGTAGTTTTCTTTACCTTAAAAGCATGGCTATATTATGTCTGATAGGTTGCTTAACCTTGTTCTTTTTCGTTTGTTATTTAAACATCGCCGTTGAGACTTGTTCTTCGTTGATCTTCGAGTATTCCAAATATATATCCGTACAGTTCTCTATTGGTTTTCTATTCTGTAAAGTGTCATTTGTACGGGAGCACTTAGAAGTCCATTAAACACAATTAGGTTTATTTGGCATTAGAAACATCCTACCTATTAGTGTAGGTGCATAATCGTTGGTTTGCGATTTCTGGTTGGTTGTATCGATGCATCGTATACTCATTGGATTTTATTGCATCGTTGTTTCTCCGGTTGTTCGTGAATCGTATAGCATGCACCATACTTGCACGTTGCATACTAACGACTGTTGGGCTTACATTTAGTTAAGCCGTCGTTAGTCATATTGTTGCTCGATGCACTCAACCACTTGTTGTCGTGGTAGTTGTTAGAGTGCGAGCATTTGTCCTGTTATGCCAAACAGTGACACCCTCACCGTTGTTTTAGCGGGATATTAGAGCCGTTGGTGGCTCACCCTCACCGTTGTTTTTAGAGGGATATTAGAGTTGTTGATAGCTCCCCCGATATACCGTGGGTCTGGAGTGTGGACTCCCCAGCATCATGTCCACTCAACCACACCTTCTGTGGTATTTGTTGTTAGAGTGGTACAGTTGTCACAACCCTACCCACTCGGTCACACAGATGGGATGTGTTGACGGCTTGACTGGCGTCAGGGGTGACACATGTCATTGCATCATATGCATACATATTTCTTTTATGCATTTGCTTGTGTTTGATGCACTTATATGAGCTATGGTTGTTGCACATGATTGACATGCATGTATATGTTGGATTTATCGCTGTCGTGTTGTTTATACCTGCTTAGTTGATATTCTGTTTTATATATGTTATGCATGTTTAGGAAATCTTATATTCCTTATGGATTGTACCCTGTTGGATTCTCTACTTGGTTATCTTGTATTATGCCATGCTTATTGTCTACTCATATACCCGCAGAGTCCGCCCGGACTTACCACCGCTACCACCTATTTTTGTTTCAGGTAGCAGGTAGATGTTTTGCTTGGAGCCAGGAGATGATCCAGTTGTCAGTCCAGTCCCACCTTGTCGGTTTGGTTTAGCGGTTTCTATTTCGGTATTGTGTTAGTTTTCCGCATTTCATTTGTTTATCAGTTATCGGACTGGTTTTGTTATTATTATTACAGAGACTTTTGAGTTCTCGTTGGTTGTGATTTTCTTTTATGTTTAAAGTGGCTGAGCCACCCATTATCTTTTATTCTAATATAAATTGCGTGGTTGTGTTTACTTCTATATATGTGATGCTAGCCGCATGTGGCTAAGTTTTTATGGTGAGATATATGTATTATTACTCCATATTGTCCGCCGTACAGGGGAGATGCTGCCCGATTTTCGAGGAAGCATGTGCCTCTAGGGGCGTGACAGGCCTCTATCACCTCGAAGCATTCAACAAGGTGAGGTGGTGACTTCTGGTTGGTCGATGAACATTAGATCCAGGTGCCTCAAAGGGATTGAGGCACTTAGGATGGGATAGAGACGATCAAGAGGAGTTGGATTTAGCATTCACCATGTCAGTGCTTAAGGCACCTCAAAGGGATTGAGGTGCCTTGACGAGGATTAGGTGCGACCAGCTCGGATTAGATTAGATCCAATTGAGGCGCCTCAAAAGGATTGAGGCGCTTGAATTCTCCTTTATAAGGAGGGTTCGAGTAGTGGCCAGAACACAACTTCTTCAAGCAATTCAATGCTCAAACACTCGCCACACTACTATGATTTCCGACTACGATGTTGGGATGCTACTCCGACAACTACGCTCTTCACTGGATATTTTTATTGTCGGTATAATTTACTTTGTGTAAAATTGTAATCATCTTATTTTTGCACTTGATTGAATTATTAGTAGATTGTCCAACGAAAGCGATCGATGATTGAATGTTTTGGAGTAGAAGTTGTCACAAGTTCCAAACCAAGTAAAACCAACAGTGCTAGTATTGCTTTATTCTTTAACTATTTCTGTTGTGCATTAACTCCAAGTTTTACAAAAAACATGAAAAATCTACGAGTGTTATTCACCCCTCTAGCGCTTTCTAGATCCTATAATTGGTATCAGAGTGGGGGTACAATGAATTAATGCAACCACCAATTAGACATTTTTTAAGCTTTTTTGCTTTTTTGTAGTTAGTTAGAATCGGTGCGATCACCCCTTCTGATAAGTATTTTCTTTCGCTCGTGTTTTCTATCAAAGTTGGTGCAACACCACTCGAGTTATTTTTTCCCTCTCTCTTCTCATGTACTACTAATCCAAGACCGAAGCCCTGGTACCTATTTTGTTGTGCTTGTTTTGTTTGCGAGGTTTCTTTCTTCTCAATGGCCTATTAAGAAGGCTATAGTATCGCATGCTCACCGCTTTTCTTCGACGATGATTCCGGATATTTGAAGGGCTAGATGGAATTCCATTTGAAAGCCCAAGTCCAATTGTGGATGATCATCCAGATGGGTTTTTCATTGCCTCTTGATGCAAACGAAGTATCGTTAAGATGCAAAAATCGGGACACATCAGTAATGAAAATGATCAAGGTAGAGGCTATAGCTACTCAAACTCTACAGTGTGACATGACAAAAGAAGAACTGAACTTAGTCGGTCCCTTTAGCAGTGCAAAAGATTTGTGAAACAAGCTAATAGAGTTGCACGAAGGCACTTCCAATACAAAAGTTAATAAGCGTGATTTGTATCTTAATAAATTATATAATATAAAGATGGAGAAAGGAGAATAAGCAAGTTAGCTTCACGCACGTATCCAGGATCTTCTCAACAGTCGCCACACAATTCGTTAGAAGGTGGAGAGTCATGATATCATAAGGTACACACTTATCTCTTTTTCAAGGAATACTCTATGGGCATCTATGGTAGATGCCTACAAAGTGTTCAAAGATCTTTCTTCCATTAAACTAGATGAACTTTTTTCCGAATTTGAATTGCACGAATAGATTAATGTACACCCAGTGATGTGGATCTACAAGTGTACGAAAACGTCATCAAGTAAGATAAATAGTTATCGTATCCACAGGGGCTGATGAGACAAGCACTAGAGAAATTTACAAAGCAAACTAGCTAAACTAGCCGAAAGTATGAGTGATCACAAGTTGAGGTAGAACTAGAGAGAGAGAGAGGGTCAAGTGAGGAAAACTAGTGTGGGAGAATGTTCTAGGGTCTATGTCTCATTGTGATGATTCCTAGTGTCCTATGGGTAGTTAATACCTTGGTCTCTACATTCATGCTTGTAGGAAGTCTAGTTAATTACCAGTGCGATCTAGCGAATGATGCACTGGAGTCTCTTCTCATGGGCATTCAATGCCATTATGTAGATGGGATAACTTAAAATGCCCGGTTAAAGAATTATCCTGGTCACAAATGGCTCCCTGGTGATACAATTCTATGTTATGTAAGTTATCTCCTAACACAAAATTAGGAAAACCCCATTAAGCGCCTTCTAGATCTTTCGTTGTATGGATGTAGTCTCCATTTCAAAAAAAAAATGATGAACCAGGCAGCAGACAAATTGAACTTGGGGTAACCGGCCCGGCCCCATGGAAGTTTCCCACCGGTCACTAGGGTAAATCGGGAAGCGCTCGTGGTGGGCTATCTAGAAGCCCAGCGTCTCAGGGTTCGCGCCCCATTTGGAGGAAAAATTTCTGCAAAATGCGCCGTAGCTGGGGATCGAACCGCGGATGCCTGGGTTAACGACTAGTTACTGTTGGTGCAGGAAGCACCATATCGAACCTTGTTTTGATATTGGCAAAGGATTCAAAGTTAAGTTTATTTGTGATCTAATAAAGTTACTCAAGTGTGCAGAGACAAAGCCCTAGCGAAGGACTGCTAGGCACTGGCGAAGGAATGCCAAGGTAAAAAGCCCTAGCGAAGGACTGCTAGGCACCTGGCGAAGGACTGCCAGGATACAAAGCCCTAGCGAAGGACTGCTAGGCACCTGGTGAAGGACTGCCAGTATCCAAGCCCTAGCGAAGGACTGCTAGGCAACTGGCGAAGGACTGCCAGTATCCAAGACCTAGCGAAGGAATGTTAGGCGCCAGGCGAAGGACAGCTTGGGACTGAAGCCCTAGCGAAGGAATACTAGGCTCCGGGCGAAGGACAGCTCGGCATCCAAGACTTGGCAAAGGACCGTTAGGCAAAAGTCCAACCAAAGGAACGGTTGGCATCAGGTACACTCTCTCGAGAGGAGTAGGTGAGGACGCATTCCCCGTCGAGGGAACAGTAGGCGTCGATTCGACCTAGGGTTCCATTTTGGAGACCCAAAGTCAGAACCAAGACAGCTAAGGCTGTATAATCTAATATTTTATTGTTTTATTGTGTTTTGGACTAACCCTGGATGCAGGACCGAAGGAACGTGTGTCTGCAGCTCAGAAAGCCTCAAAGGAATGAGGCAACAGCTGACCAGGGCGCCCGGAGTGTCCCGAGCGCCCCCAAGGTGAACACAAAACACAAGAAAGCAAGATGGGCTTCGACAGTTCAACTCCCGGGCGCCCCCGTGCTCCCGGGCGCCCCCAGCGCCCCGGGCGCCCCCAACAGCAAACTGCCGAAGCGCACCCTCGCGAAGCCAAGGGATAGAGTTTGACCCGGTCAACCCGGGCGTCCCCAGCGCTCCGGGCGCCCCGATCAAACCTGATCCCGATTTTGAAGGGATCAGATGTTGACCGCGCTGAAGACGGATTGGGTGACACGTGGGGGGGGGGGGGGCGCCCCCGACGTCCCAGGCACCCCCAGGCCCTATATAAAGGGCCCTCGACCCCAAGCTTCAAAAACAACTACAATCAACGCTTCCACGCTCTTCTACTCTCGCGCCTTGCTCCGGAAACTGCCCAACTCGAGCCGACGACGTCCCGCTGCTCCGGAAAAGACAACCTACATCGGACGTCGGTAAAAGAAGAGTCTCTTTTTTATTATTTAGTTTACTGTGCTGAACTTGTAAATCAATTCTTGTAAACTATTATTGCGCCTAATATAGAATTGCCCAAAGTAAACGGTCAACGACCGTGGGCCTTGGAGTAGGAGTCGACCCAGGCTCCGAACCAAGTAGAATCGATCGTGTCTCTGTGTGTTTTTGTTTTATTAATTTCCGCTGCGTACCTGCTCTAAGTTTTTCCGAAAAATGATTACCGATATTCACCCCCCCTCTATCGGTTCTCTCGATCCAACAGTTACCCTACCGCTGCACCATAGCCCCAGGGTCATGTAGTCTCCATTTCAAGGTAACACTCAAAGTTGTCCGATTAACGGATACCCTTGTCATATAGAGATCCCCGGGCATACAACCTTGAGTATCTCCCATACATGAAGACCATTTCATACATCCATTCAATCAAACACTACATTAAAGCCTACAATCAAAGAAATCAAGCATAAACTCTTCACATAGATATTTCATCAAACAAGAACAATGCATAAAACATACCATCAACACATGATACAAGCAAATCCATAGGGTTTCACCAAATACACATCACAACTCCTCCTTAGGCCCTAGAACAAGAAGAATCTATTGCATAGACTCAAAGAAAGGAAGTAAAGACATCATAGCAAGCATTCTAGAATTAATACAAGAAGAATGAGGGAGAAAGCTTAGCCCAGTAACGAGAAGAGTCTTCGGATCCAATCCCTAGGCTGTAGAGAGGTGGAAAATATCAGAGAAGACATCGTATCATCGACGGATTGTTGAAAATGAGGTGTAGAACCAAGAGATGGATATCCTAAGGAGAGAAACTTCCTCCCCAAGAAATGGGGAGGAAGACCCCATTTATAATAGGGGCCACGCCCCCTACTGCTCCCGGCGGCACAACCGTGTGGGATCCCACTACCGTGACATGCAGGTGACTGTTAAAGTAGCACGAGCCATCACATGGATACCTATGTCTTAGGACATTCCTCTCTCATAACCTTTCCTCCACAAGAGCCTAGATTTTCTCTCTTCTCTTCTCTACTCTTTCTCTCCCTCTAAGCAAATTTTTGTGTGATCTTCACTCTCTTTTCGATTCGTCTAGCTAGCCCATGCTTACGAACTCCCTAGTGGTTGCCAATCTCAGTCCATGTAGATACGATATCTTTTTATTACTTGACAATATTCCATACACTTCCGGAGCACACATCAAGTTTTTGGCGTTGTTGCCGGGGACTGAGAGTGAAACATTAGGCAACTAGTATCCAGAGTTAGACTAGGCATTTCTTTTTTTGCTTTATGAATATATTTATTGCACACTTGTTGAGTTTACTTGCTTAATTTAGTTTTTGTATCTCTTTATAAAAAACACAAAAATATAGTTTTTCCTTTACACATTTATAGAAAACACAAAAACATAGTTGTTCTTTCTTTCATACTTACATTGAAAATAAAAAAAAATACTTGTCTATATTTACTTTTCTATTTCTTGTATCATTTTTCATGGAAATACTAAAAATACTATTTATTTGATTCTTGTGGACTTTCTTGCTGTGCATGCATAGACTTCTTCCTGCAGGACCTTTATTGCCTTTTAATCCAGAGATTGATAGAACATTCAAACGCAGAAGAAGAGAACAGAGAGCGTTGTTTGATTAAGAGCTTAATCAAACCGCCTTGGCAAACAACAACAAAACCTTGAAAGACTATGCAACCCCATGCGTCAGAGAGTTTAATTCTGGATTTTCTCGGCATGCTGTAGAGGCCAACAATTTTGAAATTAAGGCGACCTTCATCTCCATGGTTGAACAACATCAATTCGAGGGTAGACCCTCAGAAGACCCCCATCAATACTTAGAGATCTTTTATGAGATATGTGATACAATGAAGATGAATGGAGTGCCCCAGATGCAATTAAGTTACTTTTATTTGGGTTTTCTCTTCGGGATAGAGCGAAGGCTTGGTTGAATTCCCTCCCTCCCAACATCATCTCCTCATAGGCATAGTGTGAATAAGTCTTTTTGGAAAAAAAAATTCTGCCAAGCAAGACTGTATATATGATAAATCTCAACGCATGTTTCGGACAGAATGATTCTGATTCACTCTATGAGGCTTGGAATAGATTCAATGGGATGCTGAGGAATTGCCTGTTGAGGTAATCTATGATCCGGAGTGACCATGAGTTTTGATGTTTGGGCAAAGGGTTTATGTTAGGTTTACCCTTATGTATTTGATATGTGTATGTGCAGGATGTGCAGGTTACATATATGGACTTAGCTGGACGGCCTCGGTACGGTGAAGGGTGTCATGGAGACAAGCCACGGGCTTGTGTGCGCACCTGAGGTACTATGGATAGCAGGGACGATGAGCTGAGGGGCGCGAACTTCGAGGCATGCGTGAAGGATGGCATGGAGGCGAGCTGGAGGCTTGCGTGCATCCGAGGGACGGGAGCCGAAGATGAAGAGGGCGCGAAGGCAATAGTCGAGGCTGCTGATGAGGAGTCAGTTGAGTCGTGAGGGTACGAGTATTGTATGATTGCACTCGGGAAATCCTAGGGTTCAATTGCTGAGAGAAGTGTACTCGGGAAGGGGAACCCTAGGTGTGTGAGTGGACCAGTCGACTGCCCTTGGGGCAGTCGACTGATAAAACTCACAGAAAGGGAGTCGACCCTGGACCAGTCGACTGCTCCAGGGGCAGTCGACTGGTGGCACTCAGAATTCGAACGTTGGGTGTCAACGGTCGAATTTGAGTGGGGGCAGTCACTGGTGGCGGCCAAACAGAAGGTAAGTCCTATTTAAGAGGGCTTCGTTTTGGCCGGGATCTCTGACGAATTTGGTCTTGGTTAAAGGCCAAATAGTAGTCTTGGTGCTCAGGCATTGTCGAGGTGTTGTGGCGAGTTTTCTCCACCCACAAGGAGCGACAAGGGCTAGCCGAAGGTTATCCGGGGAGTGATCCACCGACGGATTCTTGGATTAGTCACCCATAGGGGTGGATACCAAGTAAATCTCTCTTGTTAGCATTGTTTATGTTGTTAGTTTTTGTTTTATTGTATTTCCTCTTGCGCAACTAACAACGTAGGAAGAAGAAAGCCGAGATTTACTATTCACCCCCTCTAGCAACCGTACAAGATCCAACAAGTGGTATCAGAGTGAAGGACCACTCTCATTGGACTAACCGCCGAGGGAGCACAAGCTAGAGGAGAAAAATAATGGAAGATAAGTTGGGGGACAACATCTACACTCCACCGCCCTACGATCATGAAGATTTCGACTATTGGTGGGCAAGAATAGAAACATGGTTTGGAATGGAATGAGACCTTAGGATTACACTTGATGAACCATTTGAGATTCCAAAGGATAAGCACAGGAAGAAGCTTAGACCAAGATATTGGAATCAAGAGCAACAAAATCAAGCAAAGGCAAACGAAAAGGTAATTAGTACATTGATCAATGTTTTGCCTACTAATGTTTGAGTAGTGTAGGGGTATATAAGAATACACATGGTCTATGGAAAAAGATAGAAAAAGTCCATGAAAACCCTACACGAGGTCAATTAGTAGAAGAGCCCGAAGAAGTAAGGTTAATAGTCCAAGAAGACCAAGAGGAGGAAGAAGTGTCAACTTTATCATGTGAAGTAGCACTAGAAAGTGAAAAATCATCAACTTTCTCAAGAGAAGAAGAAGAAGTATCAATTTCAAGGATTGAGGGGGAGGAGAAACCCTCAACCATACAAGAGCAAGAAAAAGCTTCAACCTCCACCAAAGCAAATGGTAAGAAAAAGGAGGTACATCCTACACTCATTTCAATTCCGTTTAAATCTAACATGAAGTGTAGGAATGAGGAAGCTCAAAAGAAAAGAAAGAAGATTCGATGCTTGATAACTACTATTTTGTTGATTATTTGGGGCTCTAAAATCCATGTTTGATCCATATTTTACATGCTTGATCCTGAATTTACCCTAGGTTCCATGTATTAATTCTATTTTGGGTTTAATTGCAAATCTTTGCAAATTTGAGATGTTTTGATATCTAATTTGAATCTGACTTCTGTAGGCTGAAGGATCATGGACCTAGGTTAAGTTGGGTCAAGTTTGAGTCAGGATCGGGCTCAGATCAAGGTGATCAAGCTTTGAAAGACTGTGGGCCGTCCATTCGGAAGGCAAGGAGATTTGAGCCATCCAGGGCAGATCCGATTGATCCCAGCTGAGGAGAGGTAGATCTGACCTTCAGATTGAGATCTGGGAGTTTAGGGCTTAATCAGAGAAGATCCGACCATTGGATTAAGCCAGGACAATCTCAGCCATCCATTGCTAAGTATTTAATCAAAAATCCCTCAGAATTCGGGTGGTCGCGTGCGCAGCTACTGTTCTTCGTGTTCTTATGTTTCTTCATCATTCTTCTTCATCGGATCGCGCGGCCACACTAGAGCAACTCATCTCCAATTCTCGAGTTATAAAGGAAGGATTCCGGTGAGGTTCGAAGCCAATCTCATCGCTGGAGGAGCCGATTGAGGGTTTCAGCCGAAACTCTGCTTCTTCTCATCCACTACTGTTCGATCGCCGGTCTTCATCATCCGGATTTCTCAAAGCTTTCATAGGGATTCTTTGAGGAGCTTGGAGCATTCCTGAATCACATCCGCAACTCGGCTGATCGAGAAGGAGGAGATCAGAAGAGCAATTCAGCGAGAGCTTTGTTTGGCATTACATTGAATTGGGAAGCAATTTCTCTATCGATTTTTCGAGCTAGGGGGTTCATAGCCGATTCTCGTGTGATGGCAAGAAAGATATTGGATTGAGGGAGGTTCTGGTGTTAGTTTTGTGTAATTTCCCATTTCTGAATTCGTAGTTGTCACAGTTTCCAGCAGCTTTCAGCTACTGATCGGTCGTTGTGATCGATCCAATCATCATCTGATCGGTCTGTCGATCGATCATACATGTACCTGATCGGATTGTTGATCGATCAGGCAGGATTCCAGCACAAATTAGCTCTGTTTCTTGCCTTCAATTTGAAGTACATCAACTAAACTTCAATTCTGCTATTTAGCTACAGCTTTGTTGTTTACCTGACTTTGATATTAGCTTTTATCCTTAAATTCCATTATTTCATATTAAATTGTTCATTTCCAAGTTGGTTAAGTTTAGTATAGCAATTCCCTAGTTTAACGTTGCCTAGCTAAGCATTTCTTTCATTCCAAAGTGAATTTTCATTCCTTGTTGCGAAACAAATCCCCATTTTATTGGAAAACCCAAAACATTTGACGACAACCAAATTCGAGCTTGAATCAAACATCCTAAACTAGTCCTTGGAAAAAAACACGACTTGAGGCCCCTTTACTATATTTTATCTTGTGAGCTAGGGTTTTCAATCTATAAATATTTAAATTTGAGGCTCATTGTGACACTTATATTAGGCTACATCAAATTTTTGGCGTCGTTGCCGACGAAACTAGTTGAGTTTGTTTGCTTTTAGCTTGTGTGCTTAATTTCATATCTTGTGATTCATTTGCGTGCTTATTTCTATATCTTGTGATCCATTTTATTTGTTTCATTCTTTTGTATACATTTGCTGCGATTTTGTATTTGTTGTATGACCATATCTGCACGTGGTATTCTTGAAGAATTTGATCCTGAAATTAAGAGAACTTTCAGAGCCAGGAGGAACCAAATTAGTCCTTCAGAGGCTATTGGTATTCTTCCTACTCAGTCTATCTCAGTTTATTCAGTTGATCCTATGGCAGACCACCAGAAAACTATGAAGGAACTAGCAGCACCAGATGATGCTTTTCAGTACTCCTGCATTGCCTATCCAGAGCTCACTGGAGATTTTGAGTTAAGATCAAGACTCATCCATTTATTGCCCAAATTTCAAGGTCGGTCTGGGGAGGATCCAAACAGACATCTGCACGAATTTCACGTAGTCTGCTCCACCATGAAGCCTCAGGGAATTTCTGAAGAGGATATTAAGCTGAGAGCATTCCCATTTTCCCTGACTGGAGCAGCAAAGGATTGATTCTATTATCTGCCTACTGGGCATGTCTCTAGCTGGATTTCCATGAAGAAGGCATTCTTAGAAAAGTACTTCCTAGCCTCCAGAACAACAATCATCAGAAAATGTATCTGTGGCATACAACAAGTGGTGGCAGAGACCCTATACGATTACTGGGAGAGATTTAACAAGCTATGCTCTAGTTGCCCACAACACCAGATCAGTGAGCAGCTACTTATTCAGTATTTCTACAAGGTTCTACTCCAGATGGATAGGATTATGATTGATGCTGCAGCTGGAGGAGCCCTAGTGAACAAAACACCAGATCAAGCTAGGGAGTTGATTTCGAACATGGCAGAGAATTCACAGCAGTTTGGGAGTAGAGCTTTGTCCACCAGAGGAGTTAATGAGGTTCAGATGGTATCTAATGAGCAAAAGGAAATCAAGAATTCTTTGATGGAGCTTACCTCCCTGGTGAATCAAATGACTCTAAACAATGTGAGCCAAAATCAGAATTTTTCAGTACCTCCACCTTCAAGCCAAGTGATGAGGTTATGTAGTATTTGTTCAAGCCAAGAACACAATTCGGATTCATGTCCTAACCTCCAACAAGATGAAATAATACAGCGTTGACTAGAGGACAGTTTCAAGCCAAGAATAACCCATACTCATCTACCTATAATCCGAGTTGGAGGGATCATCCAAATCTGAAGTATGGCAACTTTTTTTATCAGCAAAACCCATCACAATAGCCCTATCAACAGCCCCAATCGAATTTCCAGCAGAATCAGCAAGGGCAGCCACAATTTTAGCCATTTCAACAATCATTTCAGCAATTCCAGCAACCATTTCAAGGGAATCAGCAAGGCTTTCAAGGTAATCTAAATTATCAGCAAGGAAATCAGTTTTCACAGCAAGGTTTCCAGGCCTACAACCAAAACTTTCAGCCCCCAAATCAGAATTTCCAGCCCACTCAATTTCAGCCTTCATCGCAACAATTACGACTTCAAAACCAGAATTTTCAGGGCTATAATTCTCAGCAAGTTCAACCAAGTTTCCAACCCAATTGTCAACCATTTCAGCAGTCATTTCAACCCTACAATCAGCCCCAATTCCAGAATTCACAGTAGGGTAACAATTTTCAGCAGCCTACCTCATCATTTCAAGGCCAACCGAAGACTTACTCTAATCAAGGAGGCTATGGAGGCTCTAGTGGGGTGAATGCTCAACAACAGAGGCTAGAGGAAATATTACAACAACTCTTGCAACAACAAGGCCAGCAAAAAAATAATCCTACCTTACAAAATATCGAGAGACAAATTGGACAATTGGCTAGTGGGATGAACCAAATGCAAGCCCAAGGTTCGAGCCAACTACCTTCTCAAGCTACTCCCAATCCAAAGGGAAACGTTAGTGCTATTACTTTGAGGAGTGGGAAGGTCACTTCAACTTCAAATGATCCAAGGGCTGAAATTTTTGAAAACCAAACAGCAGCTGTATTTCCAGCTCAAATCAGCCCTGAAATGGTTTCAAAATCAGTTGGTTTCAACCCTAATTCGAGCCTCACTCCTTCTTCAAGTGATCCTATGATTTTGGTGGAAAATGAAGGAGAAATCAGTGGCAAATGTGATTTTACAGCAGCTACATCAAGTGAAATTTCAGCTCAAGTGTCAACTCCACAAGTTTCGGCCCAAGAGGAGGAATTGAGGGTTCCTTTGCCCTTTCCCCAGCGCAAGACACAAGCCAAAAAGCAAGTGGAGGAGGAGAAAGCCAAGGAATATAATGAGCTTGTCAAACTTTTTAGTAAGGTGGAGATTGATGCACCCTTGTTGACCATGATAAAATAGATTCCTAAGTATGCCAAATTCCTTAAAGACTTATGTGTTCACAAGAAGAAGCTTAAGGAGAATGAGTTGGTCAGCTTAGGTAAAATGTTTCAGCACTCATCCATGTCATCCCTCAGAAGTGTGAAGACCTAGGGGTTTTTACTGTATCTTGTGAGATAGGGAGGACTATGTTTCATGATGTCATGTTGGACTTAGAAGCCTCCATTAATGTGATGCCCAGATCAGTCTTCCAGATGCTTGGTATTGGTCCTCTACAACCTACTAGAGTGGTGATTCAGTTAGCAGACAGGAGTCAGACCCACCCAGCCGGTATTATTGAAGACGTGTTGGTAAAAGTGAAGGAGCTGATTTTCCCTGCAGATTTCTACATTTTGGACATGGAGGGAGACTTCCTTGCACACAGATCTCCACTCATCCTTGGGAGGCCATTTTTGAAGACTGTGAGGCTAAAGATTGATGTTTATGCTGGTACACTGTCCATGGAAGTAGGAGACATGGTAGTCCAGTTCAGTATTTTCGATGCCATGAAGTACCCTAGAGAAGATCACTCTATTATAAGCATTGATATTCTGGATGGATTGGTGGATACAGATTCAGTTGCAGAGAGAGCTCCACTTGTTATTGTTGGAACTTGGATGGCTAGAGAGGGGAGGGGGGGGGGGGTGAATATAGCCAGACACTTGAAGTTTAGCACTTATCAAAATTTCTGCAACTCAAAGGTCAGTAGCACAGTGGAAGCACAAGAAAATAGAGTATGCAGAAAACTAAAACTAAGTTAAACACAAGAACAAAAACGCTAACAGGAAGATTTACAAGGTTCGGGGATAACTTGCCCCTACTCCTTGGCGTGCCCGTAAGGTGGGCGATCCCTTGATCGTCGGCAGATCAAGCCCAGGTGAACACCGGATAAAATACAACCTCCTTCTTGGTGGAGTAACCTCTCCACAGTGTTTCAATAAAGATAGAGTTTTAAGCACAATGAAACACAAGAAAGATCTTACTTAGCACTTAGGACAGGCAAGAACACAAGCAGAACTTCTCCCGAGCTCCACCCAGCGACGATCTCACGCAAGAACACCATTCTTCGTGTCTTCTCGCTGATGGACTCTTCAAGCCTCTTGTTTCTTCCTTCAAGTGCTCAAGTAAGGGATGGTTGCTTCAAAGATTACAGTTGCTTGCTCAAGATGATGGAACTACAGATCGCAAAAGCAAAGTGTGGAGAAAACAATCGCGCAGCAAGAACTCAAGCCAGAAGTCACTTCCCAGAACTCTACTCTGCTCTTCTCCGCTACGCTCCTTTTGTTTCTCCATTGAACGCCAGGTGACACCATCTCACTGCAGCCTCCAGTCAGCAGCTCCAATCTGCAGCTCCAGCCGTTGCAACCTGAGATGGCAAATGGACAAACCTGCTGAAAGGAAAGGCCTCCATTGACTCTCCTTGAGTGTTTGAATCCTTCCCTGTCACCTGCAGCTCAATCAGAGTATTAGCCCAGCATATCAAACAGAAAATCGAGTATCAGAGGTTAAGCGCAGAGAATCAGATACGTTCATACGCGATTAGAGCGTCTGATAGTGCATTTTGAATTAAAGTGACATAGGCCCGATCGGTCACCAGACCGATCAGAGTGAATCCTGATCGGTTACCAGACCGATCAGTATAGCTACTGACCGATCAGGCTCAAGCTTAATCGGTCAACTCCTAAGTGAACAATAATCGCAGAAATCAGATCCTAGGTCATGGATCGGTCACCAGACCGTTCAGAAGCTGATCAGTGGGGGAACTCAACTCACTGTATGCTCCCTGATCGGTCACCAGACCGATTAGGAGCAAAGCAGTGAGGAAGCTGCCTACTCCCTGATTGGACACCGGACCGATCAGGAGCTAAGCAACGAGGCAACTGCCTGCTCCCTGATCGGTCACCAGACCGATCAGGAGCCGCACAGTAGGTTCTCAACCTCACTGTGTGCTCCCTGATCGGTCACCGGACCGATCAGTCATTGCTGGATCAGTCACCGGACCGATCCACGAAGGAGCAGCGTGCCAACTTCCCTGATCGGTCACCAGACCGATCCAGGGACTCCAACCTAGCCCTCCAAGCTAGGGTTTCATCCAACCTAGCCCTCCAAGCTAGGACCTGACCCTCCAAGCCAGGATTTTTCACCTAACTCTCCAGTTGGGACTTTTCACCTAACCTTCCAAGTTAGGACTTTTTACCTAGCCCTCCAAGCTAGGACTTTTCACCCAACCTTCCGAATTAGGACTTTTCACCACCTAGCCCTCCAAGCTAGGATATTTCGCACCTAACCCTCCAGTTGGGACTTTTCACCTAACCCTCCAAGTTAAGACTTTTCACCTAGCCCTCCAAGCTAGGACTTTTCACCCAACCTTCCGAATTAGGACTTTTCACCACCTAGCCCTCCAAGCTAGGATTTTCCACACCTAACCCTCCAGGTTAGGATTTTCCAACACCTAACCCTCCAAGCTAGGATTTTATCAAACCTAGTTCCACTAGGTATGCCTAGTTCACGACCAGGACTTAAACTTAATCATAATCATAATCATCAACCTAAACTAAAATCGATGTCAACACCACAACAACAATCAGGGTTAGACTGCATCAACAATCTCCCCCTTTTTGTTGTTTGACAATCCGATTTTAAGTTTAGGGATTCTCAATCAATTTTCTCAAATTTCAGAATCATAGGGGAATCAGGATCCTCCCCCTACAATATTATCGTCCCAAACTTAACCAACCACACTCTCCCCCTTTGTTGAACACCGAAAAGGATCTAGAGAGACTGTTAAGTTTAATCATACTCCCCCTCAACCCTAGGAGTATCCCAAAACAACATAAGATGTGAAAAGTTTGAGGGTATATGAAAACATATGACAAAGATAAGGCATGTCACAATTAGCATATGTATCATATGGACATGGCATCATAAGCAAAATCATAAATCACAAACATAAAGATAGCAATCATATGAACATACATATAAGCCAACAATCAAAACAAGATAAGGCAAATGTGAAATACATGCAAAATATCAGATGCATCATTAAGCAAAATCTAGTCATAGTCAAGTGCATCAAAACCAGACAACTAATCAGATGCATATCAATGCATCAAAGTCAAGGCAAGTGTGGCACAGGGCCATAAAAATCAAGTCATGAGGCATACAACACAAATAAACATCAATGCTCAGCGGGAAAACTTAGCAAGAGTGCACGCGCCCGGGAAGGAGAAGAGCTCATAGGAAATCAAGGTCTCCTTGCAGACCTTTCAGAAACTCCCGCGTACAAAAACTTGCAGGCAAGAGGAAGAAGGAGACGCAGGGAAGGAACTCACGCACAGGAAGGGATCGCATGCGCAAAAGAAGTTTCGGCGCTTAGGGCTTGGAGAATAGGGTTTTACCGAAGTTAATCAGTTGGTGGATCGGCCCACCAACCATAATTTAATGCGACTGAACGGATCACCGTTCGATTTGGTAGCGCCCAGACCGATCAGGCTCGGACCTGATTGGACTGGCCTGGTCCTGATCGTTCGGGTGACTGATCAGGAAGGCTCTTGATCGATCGGCTAATCGATTAGGAAGCGATCAGTAGGATTCGGAGAGTGTTCTGTGAGCCCCCTGATCGGTCTGTGGACCGATCGCCACGGGGTACCGGATTGGTCTGGGGACCGATCCAGGCCAGCACAGAACGTTTAGACAAAATTTCGCCCAAGTCTCTGTGACCCCTCTGATTGGTCTGTGAACCGATCACCACAGGAAGGAGCCAGATCGGTCCGAGGACCGATCAGCCATACTCCTGATCGGTCCAGTGACCGATCAGGGTCCCTGATACTCCCTGATACGATCTGAAACTTTCAGTTTCAGACTTCCACGCGATTTCTGAAGAGATCTGATGACATATATCAATCTTGGAAGTGATCCCTTGACTATAATTGATCTCTAACCAAGGATCAAAGGTCCTTATGGTTATAACAATCACTTTGCTCCACCCAAGTGGAGTCAAACTCAATCAACAATCATTCAAACAAGTTTGTATCAAATTCAAGTTTCCAATCAAGTTTACTTGATTGGAATGTCCAAGTATGATCATGGAGCCAAATACACATGTGTTATGCATTGGTTTTCCCCATACTTGATCACCGAAGTGATTTTTATCTCGTCAACTTAATTTCTCAAGGGATGCATTGACATTTTGAGAAATTGAGTTGATCCTAACATCTCACCCCATTTCTAGCAAATAAAAATGTTTTGTTGAATCTTATAGTTTGTGTGAGATGTCCCCAAAGTTACCCAATTGTATCCCAACAATTAGAACTAATCATGAACGGTTTTGAATACATTTTGAAACCTATGAAGCGCGACACATTCCCAACTCCCTTCTTAAAAAGCTAAACTCATTTTCAGGGAGTGGTTTAGTGAAAATGTCAGTTAAATTTGATTTGGGCTCTACATAAGAGAGTACAACATCTCCTCTAGTAACATGATCTCTAATGAAGTGGTGACGCACTTCAATATGTTTGTTCCTAGAGTGATGGACTGGATTCTTAGTTAGGTTAATTGTGCTAATGTTGTCACACAACACTTGCACACCCTTGTAGCTTAATCCATAGTCCTCTAGAGTATGAATCATCCACAATAATTGTGATATACTCTCTCCCATAGCAATATATTCTGCCTCAGTCGTGGAGAGAGCAACACAATGCTGCTTCCGACTTGACCAACTAACTAGAGATGATCCTAGGAATTGGAAACCCCCACTCGTGCTTTTTCGATCCAACTTACATCTAGCATAGTCGGAATCGGTATAGCCAATTAGGTCAAATGATTCGGTACGGGGGTACCAAAGACCAACACTAATTGTGCCATTAAGGTATCTCAAAATTCGTTTAACCGCAATTAGATGAGATTCCTTGGCACATACTTGATACCTAACGCACATACCCACAACAAAGAGTATATCAGGTCGACTAGCTGTGAGGTATAGCAAACTACCAATCATGCTCCGATATTGAGTCAAATCAACAGGTTTACCACTCTCATCATTGTCTAATCTAGTATTTGTAGCCATGGGAGTGGTTACCTCTTTTGAATCACTCATGTTGAATTTTCGAAGCATCTCTTGTGTGTATTTCGATTGGTGCACATGGATCCCATCTCGGGTTTGCTTGTTTTCAAGTCCAAGGAAGAAAGTCAACTCTCCCACTAGACTCATTTCAAATTCACTTTCCATGTGTCCAATGAATTTATTCAAATAGCCCTTGTTGTTTGAGCCATAAATTATGTCATCGACATATACTTGGGCTACAAAAATATTGTCACCATCTCTCCGTAGAAACAGTGTAGGGTCTATTTGGCCTCTTACAAAGCCTTTCTCAATTAAAAATATCGACAACCGCTCATACCAAGCTCGGGGTGCTTGTTTAAGGCCATAGAGTGTCTTTTTGAGTTTGAATACGTGGTTTGGGAATTTGGTACTCGCAAACCCCGGAGGTTGTTCAACATAGACCTCTTCTCTAATTAAGCCATTTAGAAAGGTCGTTTTGACATCCATTTGATATAACTTGAAACCCCGATGTGCTGCAAATGCAAGCATCAATCGGATGGACTCTAATCGTGCCACGGGAGCATAGGTCTCATCATAATCAAGGCCTTCAACTTGACTATAGCCCTTGGCTACTAAGCGTGCCTTGTTTCTTATGATTTCTCCCTTATGGTTCAATTTGTTCTTGAAGACCCATTTGGTTCCAATGATGGTGGTCTTCTTAGGTCTAGGGACTAAGTCCCAAACTTGGCTTCTTTCGAATTGACCTAGTTCATCTTGCATTGCAATGATCCAATCGGGATCATTTAATGCTTCATCAATTTTTCTAGGTTCAATTTCGGAAATTAAAGCAACTTCATTAGCCTCATTTCGGAAGAATGATCTAGTTCTAACCCCATGATGGATGTCTCCAACAATCTGGTCTTGGGGATGAGCAGACTTGTCCTGTCATTATTGCACAACACCTAGATTCAGAGCTAGAAGAGAAATTACTGCAAGTCCTGAGGCAACACAAGAATGCCATTGGTTGGACCTTAGCAGATATACCAGGTATTAACCCAGCTATTTGCATGCATAGAATATTTTTGGAAGAGAATGTCAAACCAGTAAGACAACCACAGAGGAGACTTAATCCACTCATTTTAGATGTTGTAAAGAAAGAAGTGACTCGACTACTACAGGCAGAAATCATCTACCCTATTTCTGATAGCCAGTGGGTTAGTCTCATCCATGTGGTTCCCAAGAAATCTAGAGTTACAGTGGTGGAAAATGAAAGCAACGAGCTAGTGCCCACTAGAGTTAAAAATTCATGGAGAGTGTGTATTGACTACAGGAAGCTAAACCAAGTCACGAGGAAGGATCACTTCCCTTTGCCCTTCATTGATCAGATGCTTGAGAGGTTGGCAAGGAAGTCCCACTACTGCTTCTTGGATGGGTACTCAGGTTATTTCCAGATTTGTATCAACCCGGAGGATCAGGAGAAGACCACCTTCACTTGTCCCTTCGGCACTTTTTCATATAAACGGATGCCACTTGGACTTTGCAATGCTCCAGGAACTTTTCAGAGGTGCATGGTAAGTATATTTGGTGAGTTATTAGAGCACTGTATGGAGATTTTTATGGATGACTTTTCTATTTTTGGCACGTCATTTGATTCATGTTTAGATAATTTATCCAGGGTTTTACATAGATGCATTGAGACTAACCTTGTGCTTAATTTTGAAAAATGTCACTTTATGGTAGAGCATGGAATTGTACTAGGACACATAGTCTCTAGGAGAGATATTGAGGTAGATCCTGTAAAAATTAGCGTTATATTTTCTTTATCTTACCCCGTATGCGTACGGGATGTTCGTTCCTTTCTTGGACATGCAGGATTCTACCGCAGATTCATTAAAGACTTCAGCGATATTGTTCGTCCCTTGACGAGACTGTTGCAAAAAGAGGTTGATTTTTATTTTGACGATAAGTGCAAAGAAGCTTTTCACAGATTAAGAGAGGCTCTTACCTCAACTCCTATCATTAGACCACCTGACTGGAATCTACTATTTGAACTAATGTGTGATGCATCTAATTTTGCAGTTGGAGTTGTTCTTGCTCAGAGGGTGGATGGAGCACCTCATGTCATATGCTATGCCTCCAAGACCCTAGATGTCGCCCAAGTAAACTACACCACTACTGAAAAGGAGCTTCTTGCCATTGTTTTTGCTTTAGATCGATTTAGATCTTATTTGTTGTGCTCACATGTTGTTGTTTTTTCTGATCATGCAACTCTGAAATACCTTTTGAAGAAACCAGATGCTAAGCCTAGACTAATAAGATGGATGCTCCTGCTCCAAGAATTTGACTTGAAAATCAGAGATAGAAGTGGCAAGGAAAACCTAGTTGCAGACCACTTGAGCAGAATTGAGAGAGAAGGACCCCCTACCATTATTGACGATGACTTTAGAGACGAGCATCTTCTTGCGATACATGGAGAGTTTCCTTGGTATGCAGACCTTGTTAACTTTTTAGTAGCTCATGTCTTTCCTACACAATTTTCTAAAGCTCAAAAAGATAAACTCAAAAGCGATGCTAAATTCTACGTGTGGGATGATCCTTATTTATGGAAGTTTTGTAATGATTAAATAATTAGGAGATGCGTACCCGACCATGAGTTTTCTTCTGTCCTTACATTTTGCCATTCATCAGCTTGTGGGGGGCACTTTGGACCCCAAAGAACAGCTAGGAAGGTGTTAGAGTGCGGATTGTATTAGCCCACCCTATTTCATGATGCATATCTGTTTTATAAGAATTGTGATAGATGTCAGAGAACTGGGAACATAGGAGCTAGAAATGAGATGCCCCAACACTTTATGCTTTTCTGTGAAATTTTTGATGTATGGGGAATAGATTTTATGGGACCTTTTCCTGCATCCTGTGGATACTTGTATATTTTGCTTGCTGTAGATTGTGTTTCTAAATGGGTGGAGGTCATTCCCTCCAGGACTAATGACTCTTGTGTTATTGTTAGTTTTGTCAAGTCACATATTTTCTGCAGGTTTGGAATTCCAAGGTCTATAATAAGTGACCAAGGATCACATTTTTGCAACAAACACATGAAGGCTCTACTTAGCAAGTATGGGGGTGTACACAAGGTTTCTACTTCCTATCATCCCCAAACAAATGGCCAAGCCGAAATTTCAAATAGAGAAATCAAAGCAATTTTGGAAAAGACCGTTGGGCCTAATAGCAAAGATTGGAGCAAAATGCTTGATGATGCGCTATGAGCCTATAGAACGACATACAAAACACCAATTGGAATGTCTCCTTATCACTTAGTGTATGGAAAAGCTTGTCATCTACCCGTGGAGATAGAGCACAAAGCATATTGGGCGGTGAAGGCTTGTAACTATGATGCTACTAAGGTGGGAGAAGAGAGAAAACTTCAACTCCAAGAACTTAAGGAAATAAGACTAGAAGCATTTGAAAACTCAAGAATTTATAAGGAAAAGACCAAGAACTTCCATGACAAACATATCGTGAGAAAAGAATTCCAAATTGGCGACAAGGTCTTATTGTACAAGTCAAGGCTCAAGTTGATTAAAGGTAAGTTGAGGTCAAGGTGGGAAGGTCCATTTTTTGTAACTAATATTTTTCCCTATGGTGTTGTTGAAATTAAAGATGAAGCTCATGGTTTTGTTTGGAAAGTAAATGGCCACCGGCACAAGAAGTACTTTGAAGAATTAAAGGAGCCAGAGGTGGATGGATTGGACATCAAAGACGTAATCTACGCAACCTAAAGGGGAGTTTTATTTTTTGAGTTTTTATTTCATTGTAAATACCATTTAATTGTTTTTAAGTAGTTAAATTTTCTTTTACCATGAGTTTTTGATAATAAATGTTTAGGAAGTATAGATTGAATAAACAGTCATTGTAGATACCATGCTATTCCCTTTTGGCACCTTATTTCTTGCATGACTAGGAATAAATATATCCCTCTAGGATTTCTCTATATCATTTTAGAGTCTTTTGAAAGCAAATTAAATTTGGTTGTTAAAACTTATGATTTGAGTCAATGGATGAAAATTCTTAGTTGCTTGAGTACTACTTGGTTATGGACTCGAGAGTGATGAATTGAGATGAATTCTTTTTACCTAATGAGGACTTAGCCTTATTTTTGAGATACACACATGTGATTGTACTCTAGAATTTGCTTAGGTTCTTTTAAAACCATATTTCTATGATTGGACCACATTTATAGAGATTAATCATTTTGTCTTTGCTTTTCATATGAGTTTTTGCAATAATCCTTGTTGATACATGCTTTATTCTATTTTTCTTCCCTATTTTTCTGCTCATAACCATATTTCTCTATAGACTTGGTTACTTGGGATTTTTCTTGATGTTACTTTGCCCGAGACGGACAAAAGTTTAAGTGTGGGGGAGGTGGCTAGTGCTTTCAAATGGTTTTGTGATGGGACTAAAGGAATGGAAGAGTATGAGGGATGCAATGCAAAAATAGAAAAAAAAGAAAGAAGAAAAGAAAATGAAGAAGTGTGCCAATTAAATGGAGTGGTGTATCAAAGCTGAGTTGTGAGTATTGAGAAGTGAAGATCACTTTTGGAGCAATTTGATTCATGAATATGCTTTGGCATTTCAAACTCTATAAGGGGAATTCCTAAAGGGAAGGAGGTAGTCTACACAAGAAGGTTACAATTGAATGTGATTTGGTGTTTCAATGCTTAAAGTGGTACCAAGTGAAGCACTTAGTGCTCTATTGACATGAAGAGCTCCAAGTTGGAAGTGCGAAGTTATGAATCTGAATTGCAGTTGAAGAAGAAAAAGAAAACAAAAGAAAAGGAAGAGAAAGAGAAAAAAAAAACAGTGCAGCTAACAACAGGAAACAGAAGAAGAGGAAAGAAAAGTAGAAAAGGAAAAAAAGAAAGAATGAACATGAAGGTTCAAAAGATGGATAGATTTCTGAACTGGAAGTTGGAAATAAGGAGCTCATGGAAATCAAAAGTTAGTCACTGATTGGAAGAAGAGAAATCTAGACAAAAGAAAGTTTCAGATTCTGCAGTTTGGCTACTGATCAGCCCCTGATCAGTCACCAGTCCGATCAGGGAGGAGCCTGATCGGTCATCAAACCGATCAGGAGCTATCCAGTCCGAGCAGAAGAAGCACAGTCTGATCTCCAGAACGATCAGGCAATGTCTGATCGGTCTCTGGACCGATCAGTGAAGCTGGCACAGTACAGAACACTGCATTCAGTATGGAACCTCCTCCAAATCAGCTGATACTTACTTCCCTTGGCTCAGAATTCATTAGAGGCTACCATGAGAGGGCAAAGTGCAATAGGGAACAAATTTTGAGTATCCAAGTCTTCCATTTTTCTTACTTTCCATATTTCTTATCATGCTATATCTCTTGTCCATATCTTTCTTTATCACATAATAGTTCTCTATTTCCTTTATCATGATTCTTTGGTATCAAAATTCATGGAACTTCTCTTTCATTCTATTCATTTCATATTTCTTTAAGTTGCTCCAATAAACTTTTGTAAATGTGGATCCAAGTCAAGAATGGTGGTAGAGAGTAGATAATAAGCAAGCTTATGGTAGTGCAAGAACCATGTTGTGTTTGAGTGAGCTCCACTTTCATTGAAATGTAGAACTTAGGAAGAGAGCCACTAAAAATCCCTTTGGAAGGTTTTGTATGTTGAGTTCATCTCAATGAGTCATAAAGGAGGAAGTATACTAAATTGTTGATTTAAGGACAAGATACTAGTCTATTGAGCTTAGATTTTTGAGAATTGACAACCCTAGGTAATTTCTTTTCAATTGCTTCTTACTATGATTGAGAATAATCTAGGGGATCCATTATTAGTTTACTAGTAGCTTGTGCGAGATGCCCAAGTTTAAGTGTGGGGGAGTTGATAACTACTATTTTGTTGATTATTTTGGGCTCTAAAATTCATGTTTGATACATATTTTACATGCTTGATCCTGAATTTACCCTAGGTTCCATGTATTAATTCTATTTTGGGGTTAATTGCAAATCTTTGCATATTTAAGATGTTTTGATATCTAATTTGAATCTAACTTTTGTAGGCTGAAGAATCATGGGCCTAGGTCAAGTTGGGTCAAGTTTGAGTCAGGATTTAAATCTGACTTTTGTAGGCTAAAGGATCATGGGCCTAGGTCAAGTTGGGTCAAGTTTGAGTCAGGATCGGGCTCAGATCAAGGCGATCAAGCTTTGGAAGACTGTGGGTCGTCCATTCGGAAGGCAAGGAGATCTGAGCCATCCAGGGTAGATCCGATTGATCCCAGCTGAACAGAGGTAGATCTGACCTTCAGATTGAGATCTGGGAGTTTAGGGCTTAATCAGAGAAGATCCGACCGTTGGATTAAGCCAGGGCAATCTCAGCCATCCATTGCTAAGTATTTAATAAAAAATCCCTCAGAATTCGAGTGGTCGCGTGCGCAGCTACTATTCTTCGTGTTCTTGCGTTTCTTCATCGTTCTTCTTCATCGGATCACGCGGCCACACCAGCGCAACTCATCTCCAATTCTCGAGTTATAGAGGAAGGATTCCGGTGAGGTTCGAAGCCAATCTCGTTGCTGGAGGAGCTGATTAAGGGTTTCATCTGAAACTCTGCTTCTTCTCATCCACTACTGTTCGATCACCGGTCTTCATCATCCGGAGTTCTCAAAGCTTTGAGAGGGGTTCTTTGAGGAGCTTGGAGCATTCCTGAATCACATCCACAACTCAGCTGCTCGAGAAGGAGGAGATCGGAAAAGCAATTCAGTGAGAGCTTTGTTTAGCGTAGCACTGAACTGGGAAGCAATTTCTCTATCAATTTTTCGAGCTAGGGGGTTCATAGTCGGTTCTCGTGTGACGGCGAGAAAGATATTGGATTGAGGGAGGTTCTGGTGTTAGTTTTGTGTAATTTTCCGTTTCTGAATTCGTAGTTGTCACAGTTTCCAGCAGCTTTCAGCTACTGATCGGTCGTTGTGACCGATCCAGTCATCATCTGGTCGGTGTCGACCGATCAGACATGTACCTGATCGGACTGTTGATCGATCAGGTAGGGTTCCAGCACAAATTAGCTCTGTTTCTTACCTTTAATTTGAAGTACATCAACTAAACTTCAATTCTGCTATTTAACTACAGCTTTGTTGTTTACCTGACTTTGATATTAGCTTTTATCCTTAAATTCCATTATTTCATATTAAATTGTTCATTTCCAAGTTGGTTAAGTTTAGTATAGCAATTCCCTAGTTTAACGTTGCCTAGCTAAGCATTTCTTTCATTCCAAAGTGAATTTTCATTCCTTGTTGCGAAACAAATCTCCATTTTATTGGAAAACCCAAAACATTTGACGACAAACAAATTTGAGCTTGAATCAAACAACCTAAACCAGTCCTTGGAAAAAAAAAACACGACTTGAGGCCCCTTTACTACATTTTATCTTGTGAGCTAGGGTTTTCAATCTATAAATATCTAAATTTGAGGCTCATTGTGACACTTATATTAGGCTACATCAATGCTTCACATGTGGAGAGCTAGGGTACTACCACACGAAGTGCCCAAAGAGTGGAGAGCTCAAGAAAATGGAGCATCTAAGAAGATGGGAGACGGAGGAGAGGAAGAAAAGAAGCTTCCAACAAGGAGGAGCTCCAAAGGTAAGGGAGGTAATCCCTAACTTTAGATTAAAATGTAATTCAAATTTAAGTTCCTCCATGCATGCTAAAATTCATGAAAAATGCTTGATGGTGCATAATTTTGGATTTAAATACCATGATAGGAGTAGGATTAACAAGGTAGATCATAACCCTAGGAAAAGCATGCATCATGATAGACCTAAGACCTTTGTACCTAAGGATCAAGACATTAATTCCAAGAAGGGGAGACACATGCCTAGGAAGACGGGTAGGTCTAGGAATGTCCAAGGTGGACATATGGATTCTAGGGTTAGAAATCTAGAAAAGGAAAATCAAGCCTTGAGGGCAAGGCTTGATACATTAGAAAAGACCCTAGAAAGATTCAAGGTTGGATCAAAGGGTTTAGACATGGTGTTGGGTAGTCTAAAACCCAACTATGATAGATCGGGTTTGGGATACCGGTCTAGAGTCTCCAATGCCAACAAAAAGAAGTATGCTGGGGAAGCATATAATTATGGAAAGAAGGAGAAGTCCAAGGATGGCAAGGGGGTGTCATCAAAAGATAAAAAGGATGACTTAACCAAGGATAAGGTGTCCAAGGTTAAGAAGGTTAGATTTGTAGGCTAAGAATCACCGGGGGCTCACCGGTGTGGTCTAGTGTGGATTGAGTCACCTAGGGAGGTGGCTAGGGCTAAGATCTCAAGGGGGAGCTCTAGGAGCCTTTGGGGTCCATGGTAAATGGATCTCAAGAGGTTTTCTCCTAGGAAATTAGATGAAATATGCCAAATGGATTGAAAGACTAGGGTAAGTCTTAATCCTAGAGAATTGGTACATTAAAAGGAGTTTTAGGGAGAAAAAGACAGGGTTATATTCGATAAAATTAAGGTTTAATGGGTAAATACCATATAATTCAGTGCTAAAAATGAATTATGATCAGGTATAAGAATATACATTGAGGAAAGGCCACAATTAGGACTTTTTGGGGAAGCTTAAATGATGTTATTTAGGAGAAGTTGAGTTTTGGTGTCAATCTTAGGATTTGGAGTACATTTATTTAGAAATATATTTTTCCCAAGTAGACATAGGTTCCACAAATCTCTCCATGAAATTTCAGATTTTTTTAGAGATTTGTGAAATTATTTAGGCATTACTGAAATTGGGCTGAAAAACCTGAAATTCAGGTATCAGTCTGTAGGACCGGTGCCGTCGATAGGGGGGTGAATATTGACCTTTAAAAATCTTTGTGGTAAATCGTAAGCTTTTCGTTCGTTCTAAACAAAGCGTTAGTAGCAGCGGAAAAACAATAGAAAGAACAAACAGACAACACCACAGATTGCACGCGAGATTTTTACTTGGTTCCCGACCCCCCAAGGTCAGTACATCCAAGGCCTACGCACGGGAACGCCCGTCCACTAATGGTCTCCATTCCGGACTTTCCGGAGGTGGAGAAACCCGCCTTACAGTTCAATAATTACAATTAAAAATATAATAAATTGAGTGCGGAACAATAAATGCAAACCGAAAGCAAAATGGTCGAAGACTCGGCCGATCTGGACCTCCGAAGTGCTGCACACTTCCTCCTGGAGCCTCCCGGTCGTAGAGCCTCGTCTTTAGCACTTTGTCTTCAGTCAGAGAGTTCAAAATGGATCTTGGAAGTTGTGTCCTGAGCCTTGGGGTCGAAGCCCCTTTTATAGGCTTCATTGGGGCGCCTGTGTTGATGGGGGTGCCTAACAAGGCTTGGTCAAAGCTTATCTTCGTGCCGAACTCGTCGCAGCCGATAAGGCTTCTGACCAGGGTGGCCTGGACCTCCTAGGCACCTGAATGACCCCAGTCAATGTTTATCTTTGCTTCAAACTCGCAACAGCAAATACAGCTTTGAACCAGGGCACCTGTATTGATGGGGGCGCCTGAATGAAACCTGATTTTTCTACTTTCAATGGGGGTGCCCCAGTTGATGGGGGTGCCCCAATTGATGGGGGCACCTGAATGAAAGGGTTTCTTTCCTCCTTTTAATGGGGGCGCCCCCTTCAATTGGGGCGCCCCCTTCAATGGGGGTGCCTCCTTCAATGGGGGCGCCTAGCAGGCTGGTCTTCCAGCCCCTTTGTGTGTTGTTTGCCTGCTTTGTCTTCCATTCTAGGTACCTGCAAGATACATAAATACAATGCAAATACACACATAACCTTAGCATTACCGAGATGGTTCTGACTTCTGATTTCCACGAAACCCTAGGTCGAACTGACGCAAGTTCCCACCCCCGGGAACGTGCCTTTCACCTACTCCTTTCAGGAGACGGTTGCCACCCGGTCCATTCGGGTGGACTTTTGCTTAGCCTCCGATACTCTCGGATCTCGAGACGTCCGACCCTCGACCCGTCTCTAATTCTGTCCTTAGTCATCGCTCATCTATGTTGCTCAATCCCTCGAACCAAGTCTTCGTGCCCAAACCTAAGTCCAGGACTTCGATGCCCAACCCTCGGCCAGGTCTTCGTGCTCAATTCCTCGAACCAGGTCTTCGGTGCCCAACCCTCAGCCAGGACTTAGTGCCCAATTCCTTAAACCAGGTCTTCGTGCCTAGCTTTACTCACCAGGTCTTAGTGCCCAACCCTCGGTCAGGTCTTAGGTGCCCAGCCCTTGGCCAGAACTTAGTGCCCAATCCATGATCAGGACTCAGTGCCCAATTCTTTGAATCAGGACTTCGTGCCAAGGTTAACTAGGACCTTGGTTGACCTTGGTCTAGTTTTCTTCACTCACCCTTCCCTTGTTCAATGTATCACTGACTTAAGCATATTGTCAAACATTGAAATACTTAGAGAAGGACATCACTGATGCAACTTGCACCAACAATCTCCTCCTTTTAGATATTTGACAATATCTTAAGTTAGATTGGTTGAAAGGGCTAAACCATAGAAAAATAATCTAAGTTTTGAAAATACGTTTTGATCTTTTGGGAGAAAAAAGAAAAAACTTAGGCTTACTTTCCCCCTTTTTGAAAAACATTTTGATTTTCCTTTTTGATCCTTCGGTAAGAGAGCAAAAAATCTTCTAACTTAAGCGCACCTCTCCCCCTTTGTCATACATCAAAAATTACCAAAAAAAAACGCTTGCACCAACTTTTGAAAGTGCTTAGTATAATTTTTGAAAGTATATCTTTACTCAGAAAGAATTTTGTGCACTTTTTAGAAAAATACTTGAAAAATATTTCTACTCTTGAAAAAATTTGTATTTTGTGAGCATTAGTACCTTAAAAATATTAGTACTTTTTGAGAAAATACTATGAGCTTTGAAAAGTAAGTATATTGAAAAATGTTATGAGCTTTGAAAAATGCAAGTACCTTATTTTTGAGAAATATTATGATCTTTGAAAAATGCAAGTACTTTTTGAGAAATATTATGATCTTTGAAAAATGCAAGTACTTTTTGAAAAATATTATGATCTTTGAAAAGTATAAGTACTTAGAAAAATATTAGAATTTTTGAAAAGTATAAGTACTTAGAAAAATATTAGAATTTTTGAAAATTATAAGTGCTTAGAAAAATATTAAAATTTTTGATAAGTATAAGTACTTAGAAAAATATTAGAATTTTTGAAAAGTATAAGTACATAGAAAAATATTATTTTTAAAACATAATATTTTACTTGACTTGGTTTCTTTTCCAGTCTGACACAATCCTAGGAAACCTTGTTGACTACAAGGACATTTTCCTAAGTGTCATGGAAATTCTCTAACTCAAGTAAACATTATTTCAAAAAAAACTATTTTGAAAATGATATGATTAAAAACCTGTACTTTGAAAAAAAATGTTTTCAAAAATGACTTACTAATGCAGTGCATGAAAATATATTAAATAATTCTTTGTAATTTGACCTCCCCCTAAACTTAACCCAGTCCTAGGAAGCTTGTTGACCACAAGTACTCTTCCTCTAAGTCTTTAGGATTTGGTTTAGACCAAAATAATTATCTAATCATTCCAAAAAGTAATTGTCAAATACTTGTTAGAAAAAATTTCTTTTTGATTTAGACTCCCCTTAAATTTGACACATCCTCGGAGTCCTTGTAGATCATTAAGTAGACTTCCTCTGTGTCTTTAGGGTTTATCAAAATCAAATGAGACATAGGCACAATTTTAGAATATATTTTGAAATTTCAAACATATTTTGAAATGAAAGTAATTTGTCAGACATAGTTTTCGAAAAACTTATGTAATAGTATTTAAAGCACATTTTTCGAAAACCATTTTAAAAGACAGTGATTTTTCAATCACAATTTTTTAAAGTCATTTTAAAAGATAGTGATTTTTGAAACACAATTTTTGAAAGAAAATTAAAAGAGTAAACCACTCCCCCTGCACCCGACACTGTTTGACTCTATCTAAGTGCCTTAAGGAACTTTAGTGTTGTCCTAGGAGGCTTGTGTCTAATTGTGTGAGTCAAATAATTTTTTAAAAAGATATAATTTTTAAAGACATATAATATATTGGCAATCAGACAAGCATGAAATTCATAAAAACATTAATATGTTAAAGCACTATTTTGAAAATATATTTTTAGAAAAATTTCTAAGAATTTTGAAAACAGTTTTGAAAAATATTCTTCAATTTATTAGTCCTTAACATCTCACTCATTCTAGATGTCTCAATACAACAAGCATGGTTGCCTTATGAGTGCATTGTGAGATGCTTGAATCATTTTTCTTAATTCATTGTTAAATCTAAGATTTAATTGAAACTTATGTTAGATTCAAATTTATCAAAAGTAAAGTGAATTTGATTTTCAGTAATTGGCTTCCAGGTCTTGGCGAGGCACAAGGCCTTCTTTGGTCATAGCCTTATTGGATCATCAACCCTTTCCTTGACAAAGCCTTTTATCGAAAATTCATTTTCAAATTACTTCTTAAAAAATTTTCGTCTAACTAGTTTAGGCCTTGGATCGGTAGCTTCGGCTAGTTCCACCAAAGTAAACAGACCAAGTAGAATATACTTGACCTTATTAGAAGGGCTTTCCTAACATATTATCATCTCACCTCCACCTAATACTAGGTTGATCAAGTTTCAATTATTCGTTTTCTTATAACCGTTCTAAATCATCCATAAAATTAAACATGAATGACATGACATATATTAAAACAATAACAGATGCATGACATGACAGTTATGCAAGAGTCAAATAATTCAAATCATTTTATTTAAGTTTCTAATAATGTATCAAATTCCCGATTTGATACATGTCGTGTGAAACCGCGAATATGCCAACCCACTTTGACATATTTAATTTTATTAAATTTATTGTTATGGTTTGGGTATGATTTTATTTAATTTGAGTTTAAGTTATTAAAAGTTAAGTTAATTGAAACAAATTTGAAGTTAAATAAATTAATTGAAGTTAAATTAAGAGGGAATTAATTAAAGTTGAATTAATTATGAATTATTAATTAAAGTTGGATTAATTATGATTTAATTAAATTTAAATTGATTGATTATTTGAATTTGAATTAATTAAGATTTAATTATAGTTAAATTGATTAATTATTTGAATTTGACATAAGATTTAATTAAAGTTAAACTGATTAATTATTTGAATTTGAATTAATTGAGATACTTAAAATTAAATTATTTAATTATTTGAATTTGAATTAATTGAGATTTAATTAAAGTTAAATTTATTAATTATTTAAATTTGAATTAATTGAGATTTAATTAATTAAGGATTAATTGAATTAATTTTAGGTTGAATTAATTAATTTGAATTAATTTGAGTTTGAATTAATTAATTTGAGTTTGAATTAATTAAGGATTAATTGAATTAATTTTAATTAATTAAAACTTGAATAATTAAGGTTGAAATGATTAATTAATAGTTGTGGGTTTAAGTTCATAATTTTCATTATTTCAAAAATTTCTGACTCATCAACTATTTCTTCTTTATTTATCTTTTTAAGTTTTTTCAATAATTTTGATTTATTTGAATCTTTGTGATTTTTATTGACTATGGCCTTGATCTCAAAAAATTTCATCTCCTCCTCATCCTCAAAGTCGCATCCCTCAACATAGGTTGAGTAATTTGGGTCATTAGTTAATGTTTTGTAATAATCTTCAAAATTATCTAAAGTAATAATTAAACTATTATCTAAGAGAATTTCATCTCTATTCTCCTCAGAATTATCAGAAATGTTTTCAGGATTAATCTCACAATTATCTTTAAGATTTTCAGAGATAATTTTACTATTATCCTTAAGATTTTCAGAGATAATCTCACTAATATCCTTAAGATTTTCAGAGATAAACTCACTATTATCCTTAAGATTTTCAGAGATAATCTCACTATTATCCTTAAGATTTTCAGAGATAATCTCACTATTAGCATTTTCGAAATTAAAATTATCAAAAGTTTCAGAGTTAAAATTATTTGAATTTTCAATATTAATTTCAGTAATTTTATCATATCTAATTTCAGAATTAATTTATGTAATATCAATAAAATTATTAGAATTATCAAATCTAATTTCAGAATTAATTTTCTTAATTTTATCAGATCTAATTTCAGAATTAATTTCAAAATTAATTTTAGAAATTAATGAATTAACGTTGAGGATTAAACAGTTGATTTCTAATATTTTAACATTATTGATATTTTGTAACTGGTCATGCAGAACATCAACTCGACTATTTACACAATTTAACTTTTCAGAAAAATTATCTAAATTATTTAGATAAGCTAGTGCAGGAATTTTAAAAATTTTCGGAACGTAAATTCTGCGTACCTTTGCCGGACATTTATTCTTGTAGTGTCCGTATTTTTCGTACTTGAATCATTTGATGTGATCTTTGTTCCATCGGCCTCCTGGTGCTGGTACGTCTTTTGTCGCCGGTGAAGAATGAGTCTTACGAGCAGGGCACTGATTTTTATAGTGCCCTCTCTCCCTGCACGTGAAGCACATAATATGGAACTTAAAAATAGACATTTTAAGAAAAAAATTATACCTGATTCACCCCTAGGCTCCCCCTCAACTCCTGGCATTGTTGCTCCATCAGCGGTTAGTCCGGTGAAGAGCGGTCTGGCTCTAATACCACTTGTAGGACTGGTGCCATCGATAGGGGGTGAATATCGACCATTAAAAATATTTGCGATAAATCGTAAGCTTTTCGTTCGTTCTAAACAGAGCGTTAGTAGCAGCGGAAAAATAATAGAAAGAACAAACAGACAACAACACAGATTGCATGCGGGATTTTTACTTAGTTCCCGACCCCCCAGGGTCAGTACATCCAAGGCCTATGCACGGGAATGCCCGTCCACTAATGGTCTCCTTTCCGGACTTTCTAGAGGCAGAGAAACCCATCTTACAGTGCAATAATTACAATAAAAAATATAATAAATTGAATGCGGAACAATAAATGCAAACTGAAAGCAAAACGATCGAAGACTCGGCCGATCTGGACCTCCGAAGTGCCGCGCACTTCCTCCTGGAGCCTCCCGGTCGTAGAGCCTCGTCTTTAGCGCTTTGTCGTCAGTTAGAGAGCTCAGAATGGATCTTGGAAGTTGCGTCCTGAGCCTTGGAGTCGAAGCCCCTTTTATAGGCTTCATTAGGGCGCCTATGTTGATGGGGGCGCCTAATAGGGCTTCGTCAAAGATTATCTCCGCGTCGAACTCATCGCAACCGATAAGGCTTCTGACCAGGGCGCCCTGGACCTCCCAGGTGCCTAAATGACCCCAGTCAAAGCTTATCTCTACTTTGAACTCGCAGCAACAAATACAGCTTTGAACCAGGGCGCCTGTATTGATGGGGGCGCCTAAATGAAACCTGATTTTTCTTCTTTCAATGGGGGCGCCCCAATTGATGGGGGTGCCTGGATGAAAGGGTTTCTTTCCTCCTTTTAATGGGGGCACCCCCTTCAATGGGGGCACCTAGCAGGCTGGTCTTCCAGCCCCTTTGTGTGTTGTTTGCCTACTTTGTCTTCCATTCTAGGTACCTGCAAGATACATAAATACAAAGCAAATACACACACAACCTTAGCCTTACTGAGATGGTTCTAACTTCAGATTTCTACGAAACCCTAGGTCGAACCGACGCAAGCTCCCACCCTCGGGAATGCGCCTTTCACCTACTCCTTTCTGTAGACGGTTGCCACCCAGTCCATTCGGGTGGACTTTTGCTTAGCCTCCGATACTCTCAGATCTCGAGATGTCCGACCCTCGACCCGTCTCTACTTCTATCCTTAGTCATCGCTCAGCTAAGTTGCTCAATCCCTCAGACCAAGACTTTATGCCCAAACCCTAAGTCCAGGACTTCGGCGCCCAACCCTCGGCCAGGTCTTCGTGCCCAATTCCTCGAACCAGGTCTTCGGTGGCCAACCCTCGGCCAGGTCTTCATGCCCAATTCCTTGAGCCAGGTCTTCGGTGCCCAACCCTCGGCCAGGACTTAGTGCCCAATTCCTCGAACCAGGTCTTCGTGCCCAGTTTTACTCACCAGGTCTTCGTGCCCAACCCTTGGTCAGGTCTTAGGTGCCCAGCCCTCGGCCAGGACTTAGTGCTCAATACATGATCAGGACTTAGTGCCCAATTCTTCGAACCAGGACTTCGTGCCTAGGTTAACTAGGACTTTGGTTCACCTTGGTCAAGCACACTTGACCCTAGCCAATGTTTAAGGAAATTAGAATTGATACCAAAAGTCAAGCACACTTGATACTCTTCATGGAAACATATTGTTCTAGGATAGTGTATATCCTAGCAAATGTGCTTGCAAATTTTTAGATTTTTTCAGGTTTTCTAGGATTTTCTAGAGGGTTCTAGGGTAGAAAACTTGGGTTGTTAAGTTAGGATTAACTTGACATGGGAAATTTATGGTGTTAAGTTGGGTAAAACTTAACCTTGGTGTTATGGTGTCAATTTGGGTAGAACTTGACCCTGGTAAATTGAAAATTGAGAGAAGGCATAGGTTAAGGGGGAGGTTGCCTCCTAATTGCCTTAATTTTCATAGGAAATTTTGGGTTTTATGTCAAACTTGGAAATGGTGATAGATACATGGTTGAATGTATTTTTCCAAAGTAGGTATGGGTACCACAAAGCTCTCCACAAAATTTGGGAATTTTTGTAGATTTGTGGAATTTCTGGCGTATTTCTAAATTTGGCCAGAAAAGTTGTTTTTCAGAGTATCAGCCGACTGCCCTGGGGGGCAGTCGACTAGTCAGGGCTGGTGTGGGTTTCCAACAGCTGATTTGTGTCCAAATGGTGTAAAACAAGTGTATGGGGGGTTAGTACACTGTGTTTATGATCATTAGGGGTTAAAAGATCCAATAATTAAGATATTGTTGGAGTTTTTTTGATGTTAGGCAAAGGGGGAGAAGTGTTGGGTTTAATTTGGGAAACCAAACACACCTTTGCAGGAGACCCTAGGTTTAGGGGAGCTGAGATTAAGGAGGAGAATGGTTGCTCCGTTCTTGGCGTAAGGGGGACCTTGGAGAGGTTCTTAAAAAGCCTTTGTAAGTCCAATGTAGGGGGAGCTTTGGAGAAGCTTTAAAAAGCCCATTTTCGAAAAGTCCTAACTTGGAGGGTTAGGTGTGGATATATGCCTTGGGATAGGATCCCGTTTTGGAAAAGTCCTAACTTGGAGGGTTAGGTGTGGGATGCCTTGGGATAGGATCCATAAATGATTGCATTTGCATATGCATTGGCGGTGTAAGTCCAAGATGGAGTCTTGGCAGTGTAAGTCCAAATGGTTGTTTACCATTATTATTACTATTTATTTTCCCTAACTTAAACGTATTGCCAAACATCAAAAAGAGGAAAATTGTTGAGGCAATCTGTGGTCCGGAGTGACCATGAGTTTTGATGTTTGGGCAAAGGGTTTAAGTTAGGTTTACCCTTGTGTATTTGATATGTGTATGTGAGTGTACAGGATGTGCAGGTTACACATATGGACTTAGTTGGACGGCCTCGGTACGGTGAAGGGTGGCATGGAGACAAGCCGCGGGCTTGTGTGCGCATCTGAGGGACTATGGATAGCAGGGACGATGAGCTGAGGGGCACGAACATCGAGGCATGCATGAAGGATGGCATGGAGGCAAGCTGGAGGCTTATATGCATCCGAGGGACGGGAGCCAAAGATGAAGAGGGCGTGAAGGCAATAGTCGAGGCTGCTGATGAGGAGTCAGTTGAGTCATGAGGGTACGAGTGTTGTGTGATTATACTCGGGAAATCCTAGGGTTCGAGTGCTGAGAGAAGTATACTCGGGAAGGGAAATCGTAGGTGTGTGAGTGAACCAGTCGACTGCCCTTGGGGCAGTCGACTGATAAAACTCACAGAAAGGGAATCGACCTTGGACCTGTCGACTGCTCCAGGGGCAGTCGACTGGTGGCACTCAGAATTCGAACGTTGGGTGTCAACGGTCAAATTTAAGTGGGGGCAGTCGACTGGTGGCGGCCAAATAGAAGGTAAGTCCTATTTAAGAGGGCTTCGTCTTGGCCGGGATCTCTGATGAATTTGGTCTTGGTTAAGAGGGCTTCGTTTTGGCCGGGAACCCTAAATGTCGGACTTTGGTATCCTAGAACCCCAAATGTTGACCTAATTGTATACACCGACTCAGACTATGCGGGTTGCAAATTAGATAGGAAGAGTACAAGTGGAGGGTGTCAATTCCTTGGGTCTTCTTTAGTTAGTTGGAGTAGTAGGAAACAACCATGCGTTGCCCTATCAACAACGGAAGCGGAATATGTGGTAATGGGTGGATGTGTTTCCCAACTCCTTTGGATCATGCACACCTTAGAGGACTATGAGCTACATTACACAAAGGTCAAAGTCTTGTGTGATAATGTAAGCACAATCAACCTAACTAAAAATCCGATTCACCATTCTAGAACAAAACACATTGAAGTGAAACATCACTTCATTAGAGACCATGTGGCAAGGGGAGACATAGAATTACACTATGTTGAATCAAAGTCGAACCTAGCCGACATTTTTACCAAGCCTCTTCCCGAATCAGAGTTTACATCCTTAAGAAGAGGCCTTGGAATGTGTTTTGTGGAAGTATAGAATGAACTTGGACACATTAGCTTTGAAAAAGGGTGCTTGATCCATTAGGGTGATACATTTGGCTCACTTGTGCTTGTGGCACATTGTTGAACCATTAAAAGTATCAAAGTATCAAAACTAGACCAACTATGGGGGAGGCAAGTGTTCAATCAATGGACACTATGCCAAAGATCATAGTTGGACATTTTAAAACCTTGAAAACCATTTTATATTTTACATACTGTGCCATGCTTTTAAAAGTCACATATTTGCATAATTGGTTTCAAAGGTTGATACAAAATGTAGTGTTTTTCAAAACTTTTGGGTTTTTATCAAAAGACGTGCATGTTTGAAATTTTATATGGTTTAATATTTTTCCCTGATAGAGTATAACATTTCAAACATGTACGCAAAATTTTACAATTTTTGGAATTTTCTGGGAGTTTCTGAAATTCGGTAGAAAACCTGTAATTTCAGACTGATAGCGTATCAGTCGACTGCCCTATGGGCAGTCGACTGGCATGCCTATTTTTCAGCATCTGTGAGAAAATTCAGAAATCAATAATTCTCGCATTTGATACCATAGGGTTTGGTTGCTTGAGGCAATCATTTTGATGGT
Organism: Boesenbergia rotunda; assembly: GCA_024364735.1. NCBI lineage: Eukaryota > Viridiplantae > Streptophyta > Magnoliopsida > Zingiberales > Zingiberaceae > Boesenbergia > Boesenbergia rotunda. Next base: position 320,671 of record JAGFNQ010000395.1, read on the forward strand.
GTCAAAGGGGGAGAATGGGTGTTTAAAGTTAGAATTTTAACTTAAAATGGATGATTTTAGGTATTTTGTCTAACTTAGACCTTGAAAGGTTAAAACTTGGAGAGAAGACATGGATTATGGGGGAGGTACCTCTTAGGTTCGGATATGTCTTACATTCATATTGATGCTGTTAAGTGGAAACTTAACTTGGAATATGATTAGAATTGAAACTGTGGAGAGGACATAGGTTAAGGGGGAGGTTACCTCTTAGGGTTGTTATGTCTCATAATGTTTCAATTGCTATCATTTGCTATTGCTATTGCTGTTACTTATCTCTAACTTAAACATATTGCCACACATCAAAAAGGGGGAGATTGTTGAGGCAATCGGCCCTTTAAATGATTGGAAGATCATGGTTTTGATGAGTGGGCAAATAGGTTTAAAGTTAGAGTGTTATGTTGTATTTGATTTGTGTGATTGAGTTTGCAGTACTTGGAAAATCACACTTGGTGAACCTATCCGAGGGACGAGAGCCGAGGGAGGAGAGCTCCAAGGGCAAGCCGGGAAGTGGACTTCAAAGGGCACACGTGAAGGGTGGCATGGAGGCAAGCCAAGGGAAGGCTTGTGTGTGCATCTGAGGGACGATAGCCAGAGGAAGAGGACTTCAAGGGGCGAGCCAAGGGAGCAGACCTGAAGGCACACGCGAAGGAGAAGGTTTGATGTGGCTGGAGCTGAGCTGGGAGGCAGGGCAGTCGACTGGCCCTAAGGCAGTCGACTGCCAAAACCCACAGAGAGTTCGCAGCCTTGGACCAGTCGACTGGCCTTGGGGCAGTCGACTGGTACACCCCAAAACTAGCCGTTGGCTAGCTGTTCACTAGCCGTTGGCCAGCATTTACTGCTGGGCCAGTCGACTGCCCTAGGGGCAATCGACTGGTGGGCGTCTGGACAGACTGCGAATCTGTCCTTTTCACCTATAAAAGGAGGCCTCGTTACACGTGTCTGTACGGTTCCGTACAGTAACAAAGTGCTGCCAAATTGTAGAGTGATTTCTTGCTTCCTCCATCATAATTCTACATCTGTAAAGAGGAAGCTTTTGCTGTAAAGGTTTCTCCACCTCAAGGAACTTTTCGATAGTGAAAAGTGGTGCTCGCGGCGTGGATCCTTGGATTAGTCACCCATCTGGGTGGATAGCAAGTAAAAGAATTTTTGTTAGCATTGTAATTTCCTTTACATATTATTTCCGCTGCGCTAACATCTATGTAGAGACCAAACGATCAAAAGAAAGTGCATTCACCCCCCCTCTGCACGCCCACATTGATCTTTCAGTTGGTATCAGAGCCGGTGCGTTTTGGAAGATCTAACAATCAACCAGAACATTTGCAATGGCGTTTCAAGAGGGATACTCCACCGCACGACCACCATTCTTCGACGGCAACGACTTCGCGTACTG
>JAGFNQ010000395.1:324724-348173 GCA_024364735.1 Boesenbergia rotunda
GATAAACGGTTGACCTCAGAAACAATTCTGAAACCCTTCAACAGCTATAATGAATTATGCCCCATTCCCTTCACCATCTTATACCCACTTGGTTTAGGACATGGTCTATGTGTGTCAGTCCCCACCAGGGCCGTCTTCAGGAAATTGGAGGCCCTAGGCTAATTTTTCACGTGCAGGGCCGTTTTCAAGATCGTTTAACATGATTAACAAAAGAATTAAAAATCAACTGGAGAAACACATGATTAACAAAAAAATCTACTATTTTTCGGAAAAAAATAGGGCATAACAGGCAAAAAAAAATCTGTAAATCTACTATTTTTTAGAAAAAAACATGATTAACAAAAAAAAATTAAAAGCAAGATCGTTTACCCGCAAGGGACTTCGTCGGAATCGTTGCGACGAGGGAGGGCAGGGCACAACAGAGAAAATCAGTAGAGGGAGGGCCACGGCAGGATAGGGCACAACCGGAGAGACGAGTAAAATTGTAGAAGTCGCGACGAGGGCAGCGCACAGTAGGACACAACTAAAGAGAAGATTCCAAACTTGTAGAGCTGTAGTCTATAGAATAGTGGCGAGGGAAGGCCAGAGGGCTTGGCGTTGGCGAGGAAGCGGAAGAGTTGAAGAGGCGAAGGGTCAAGAGAATCGCCGAACACGCGGCACTAGGGCTTTGTTCGTAGGATTTGGCGGATTTGGTGAGAAAATAAAAAAAAATAGAAAGAAAATTTATATATATTAATTTGGTATTTTGGGCTGATGGGCTCTCCACTAAATCTATCAAAGCCATTATATATTAAATAATGTAATTAATTATTAAATATATATATATAATTATTAAAATAAAAAAATGAGGCCCTTATAAGAGGGGAGGCCCTAGGCAATTGCCTAGGTGGCCTCCCCTTGAAGCCGGCTTTGGTCCCCACTAGGCTGACTATGTCAGACTTAGCCCAAGTAACGTTTTCTCGTCCTACGGATTCTAATTACTCTCATGTATTTATGAGATTTATACTCTGAACATGTCATGCTCTGGCCAGAGGCTTCGAGTAACAATCCAACGATAGACCTCTGGTATATATCTCCCCGCAAGGAGTGGTGAATCCTTTGTAGGCTGTTCAAACATCTTCGGGCACTTCGGCTTATACCCAATCATCCTGGGTCCACACCTCCTTGGAGATGCTTGCTTAAGATGTCAAAGTATAAGTCTCCATGACCAAGATGACTTGAACACCGCAAGTCAAAGGAACATCACACTTAAGCTGCAGTAAGAACTTCACTGACATATCTATATGTAGACTACCATATGAAGTTTTACAGCCAGTCACTCCAATGAACTAGTTCCCTTAACTAGCATTCATGTTTATCTCCGGACATCTCAATGTCACCAGTCAGTAAGAATCAGCTGATTAGAGAATAACCCATGCTAGTCTCAACAGAATTGATAGTGTCCGTATTTTTCAATTCATCGACTAGGGACAATTTCAATACTTCACAATTGCACATGTAGAGATAATCACTAGTTGTGAATTCATCACAAATTCTCTCATGCTGTGAATTGTATTACGGGCATTCAGTAAATGAGTTTAAGATATCAATCAAACACACAAACATATATACTCAAATAGTGAATATTCATTTATTAAAATAAATGATTACAATCATAAGGCAATTGCCTTAGGACACTTCTCTCATATCACTAACACTCGTACTAATGGAGATATCTTTCCCTTATAAGCCTATGATCATTCCACATGTTTTCAATGTGAAACTATGTTTGTAACCTTGCAATCCCAACAAACGAAATAGGTCCTTTATGTGATGAAATCCAACGGTCATCCGTGTCAAAAGATTGGCAACTGATTCCCATATCTCCTCGCATAGATTGGAAACCGACTGTCTAATCTAGGATTATGACTCCTCTAGTCTAGTGAGTCGAGCCTCTATAGACTGTGTGAAGGCAGATCCAAAGTAGTCGAAAGTAATGTCTGGGATCTCCTCATCAGTAGGCTCATCAAATGGATCGTCGACAGGCTCATCAGCTCTTGGAGCTACATCTAGTCTGACTAGCTGGGCTTCACCTCTCCGAGCTAGAATTTGTTGGTGCCCTAGTTAGTTTTGATATGATCAACCAAGTTAAGTTAGGTTCTGTTGGTTTTTGATCCCTCTGTCTAAGTGTTCAGGAACTTAAGAGCGGAGGAAGTCAAGCATAAGACATAGTGGACGAGAAAGATTACACGGAGAAGTGAGCCGACGGGGTTGGTGCATACGAGGGATGCGAAAGTTGCGAAAAAGTACATCGGTGGAGCAAGAAGGACATGCACGATGTCCGAGAGATGAGAAGCTGGAAGGAAGGATGCACGAGGGGCGAAAGGCTGGAGTCGAGTTCGGGTGAGCCTAACTCCGGTTGGCCAGAAATCACCCAAAGAAGACCCGCTGAAATTTAGTCAGTGAGCGACTGACCAAAGGCTTCTCGGGTGCTTGTATGGATACGGGAGCCGAGATCTCGGCAGCCTGAGCACTCAGGTGCCCTGTGCATATAGGCGCCCGAGAATGCATAGTTATTAGCCAATCTATCGTTTGCGACCGTTGCACTGCGGATAACTCTCAGGCCATGTGTCAGGCGCCCTGGAGTACTTGGCACCCCAGTACTTCCACGTAGCAAATGGATAAGTTTGACCGGGGCTATAAATAGGCCCCAAGAGCTCAGTTTTAATTCATCCATTAACTGCATACAATTCATTTCTTAGGTTTCTTCTGTTTTGTGCTTCAAAGTCTGTAAAAGGCTTCTCTGCCAGAAGGAGATTTTGAGAGTGAGCTTCAGTCGACTTGGATTAGCAACTACCTAGGTTGTAACCAAGTAAATTTCTGTGTCTGAGCCTTTTACTAGTTTAATTTATTTATGTTTGTTTTAACTAATTATTGTAACTAATCTGAATTCTTTGTGAGACCACACAAAAGATTTAGTTTTATTTTACAGCGGCAATTCACCTCTCTCTTGCCCGTCCATCTTGACCTGACAAGTGGTATCAGATCTAGGATGCCACAGAAGGACTAACCGTTAACTATAGCAAATTCTAAAGAATGGTTGGACTAGTGATCTACCCGTTGAAGTTTGAGGGGGAGCTTGCAACATGGAAAAAAAATGATGGTATTTTTTACTATTGATTACTAATTATTACTAATAATGAAAAGTGGATTTTCAGCTCCGAAAGATAACGAAGGAAAAACAAGGAACCTGACTCCTTGAACAAAAAGGAGCAAGCTAATGTAATAGCAAACGGAAAGGCAGAATTCCATTTACTGATCGTCCTCCCCGAATAAGATGTCAATCGAATCGGGAAGTATGACTCGCCAAAGGAACATTGGGAAAAGTTCATGGAATTACACGAAGGTACCTTGGAGGAGAAACTAGCACGACGAGATATCCTACGAAGCCAACATACCAACCTCTGAATGGAAGACGGATAGTCAGTTGCTCAACTGCACATCAAGGTAAAAGAGCTAATCACGAGCCTTGAGAATCTCGGAGAAAAGGTGTCAAGTCGCGACGCTCAATGGTATGCACTAAATGCTTTCCCGAGAACCCCAGATTGGATCTCAGTAATCGACGCATATTATATTTCAAATGATCTTGAGGTAAATACACTAGAACAACTATTTTCGATTTTGGAGCTTCACGAATCTCAGTGTGTAGCGAAGAATAAGAAAACGGACAACGTCGCTCTCAACGCGAGGAGAAATCGGATTGAGGAGGAGTCGTTATCGGACAATGAAAATACAGTGGAGATGGTAAAAAATCTTAAAAGTTATTCATAAATGGCTAATAAATTTTCTATGTTTCAGGGTAAAAGACGATCTCTGAAGAAGTGTACAGTCCATTGCTATAACAGTAAAGAGGAGGGTCATCTAAAAGACCAATGTTCCAAACTTAAAAACCAACCAAAGAAGAAGAAGCCGCTGAAAGCCACCTAGGATGAGACCTCATCTGATGAATGGGAAGCTGAAGAATACGCTGGACATGCGCTGATGGTAAATCATCAAGAGGAAAGCATTGAAGAAGAGAGTGCTATGCCAGAAGAAAGCAGCGACAAAGAGGGAGTCCCTTTTTTCAAAAGCGACTCGATAAGTGAGGTATGTTACCTCCCTCACGATCAACTGTACTTAAGTATAAAAGCAATGCTTAAAGCTAATATTAAATTAGAAAAAAGAGAATCAAAAGTTAAAAATAAAATTGATTAATCAATGTTCTTTTAATGTTTCTGATAAATTGAAAAATGAAAATATTAGTTTGAGAAATTTAGCTATAAAACTAGAATTTGATATTGTATGTTTATGCCGAAAGAAAAATAGTTATCCTGATAATCTGAATTGGTATATTAAAAATCACAGGGGTCAACTTAGAAAAGTATCTAAGAACTATATTTCTACAAAATTCTTAATTAACCCCATAGAGAGAAACTAGTTTTGGATTCCTAAGTCTTTATTGAATTAATTTTCAATCATTATATATTTTAGTGCTAACAATTTTTTTGTTATTTTTTTAAATGGATTATTTGCTGGCTTTAAAAAATGAATAGCAGTGAAATTTTAAATTGATAAAATTATGTTCATATTTTTTCTCAATATATAAACATTTTCTTTACTCTGTGGATTTTTGAGATTTTTTGATTATTTTTCAAATTTTCATAATTTTTGCATTCAAAATTCAAATTTTAAATTTTAAAAATAGATAAAAATTTATTTTCCAAGATTTGATTTTTTTCGAATCTAGATATGATCAGTAGACCTCAGTAAAATTTCGCTAGTTTTTTTAAGTGATTTTGAATTTTAAATATTCATTTTCAAAAATTCTACTCAATTAGTATTTGATTTATTTTTTAGCGATAGATAAAGTTTTTAAGTCAAAAATTTTTGTACAATATCAAAACTCTATTTCCATTTACACAAAAATTTTCAGATTTTTCTACCTTATTTTCAACTTCTATGATTTTTTTTTTAAAAATTTATCTGTTGACTTTAAAAGAATGCTTAGAGATTATTTCATTCATATTTTCTATTTTTTTTCCTTTCCATAGCTTTTGATGTGCCCCATTTTTTTTGCTGTGATCAAAGGGGGAGAGTAGCTTAAATTCAGGGGGACGTGGTAATGTTTTAATTTGCAAACATTCCTTTCATGCTTAGTGTTATTTCTTTTAGTTTAACCCTAATTGAACTTGAGTTGATACCCATTAAAAAGGTGGAGATTGTTGGTGCCCTAGTTAGTTTTGATGTGATAAACCAAGTATTGGAGAGTAAGACGCAGTGGACGAGAAGGATTGCACGGGGAAGTGAGCCGACGGTCTCGGTGTAATCGAGGGATGCAGAAGCAGCAGAAAAGAACACTGGTGGAGCAAGAAGGACGTGTGCGATGTCTTAGGGACGAGAAGCTGGAAGGAAGGACGCTCGAGGGGTGAAATACCAGAGTCGGGTTCGGGTGAGCCTAACTCTGGTTGGCCAGAAATCACCCAAAGAAGACCTGCTGAATTCTCGGGTGTCCGTATGGATACGGGTGCTTGGGATCTCAGGCGCCTGAGCACTCGAGTGCCCCTGTGCATATAGGCGCCCGAGAGTCCATAGTTGTTAGCTAATCTACCGTTTACGACCATTGCACTGCGGATAACTCTCAGGCCACGTGTCAGGTGCCTTAGAGCACTTGGGTGCCCCAGTACTGCCATGTCAGCAAACAGATAAGTTGGACTGGGGCTATAAAAATGCCCCAAGAGCTCAGTTTCAATTCATCTATCAACTACATACAATTCATTTCTTAGTTTTCTTCTGTCTTATGCTTCAAAGTCTATAAAAGGCTTCTCCTCCAGAAGGAGATTTTGAGAGTAAGCTTCAGTTGTCTTGGATTAGCAACCACCTAGTTTGTAACCAAGTAAATTTTTGTGTCTGAACCTTTTATTAGTTTAATTTGTTTATGTTTGTTTTAACTAATTATTGTAACTAATTTGAATTTTTTGTGAGATCACACAAAAGATTTAGTTTTATCTTACAGCGGCAATTCATCCCCTCTTACCGGTCCACCTCGACCCTCGGATGTCGTGCACGCCCTTCTCGTCCACCAGTTTACTCTTCCTTAGCCTTTGCGTACCTTAGATGCACTGAGCCTGTTGGCTCCCTTCCCCATGTTATCCTTCTCGTTTGCTATATCTTCCGCTTGACTTCTTGTGCTCCTGAACTTCTACACACTTAGACACATGGATCAAAACACCAAGAATCTAACTTGACTTGGTTATCACATCAAAATCAACTCGAGGTACTTATAATCTTACCTTTTTAATATGTATCAACCCAAGTTAAGTTAGGATAAACCAAAACATAAAAGAGCATTGTTTTATAAAAAATAATAAAAACTAACTATGTTATTTAGCACCAAAATATTGAATATTGCAATTAAGTACATGAAAATTGCTAAATAAACCTCCTCTTAACTTAACCCTCATAATTTTCCCTCTTTGATCACATAAAAAATGGGGTGTTTGTTAAAAAATTTTAACAAAAATTTGAAAATTTTCCAAGGGGAAAAATAGAAAATTTAATTCTAAGCAAGTTTCAAGACATAAATCCAAAAAAATTAAACTCGACAAACTTAGTTAATTCTCTTTTAAAAGTGTAAAGACAGCTAGTCAATTTCTATGGATAGATATGAATTATATCTATCAAAGAAAAAAAATTCAAAAAAAATTAAGTCTCAAAATAACTAGTTGAATGGAATTTTCCAAAGAAAATTCTAGAGCAATTTATTCAATTTTAACTATTAAGTAAAAAGATAATCTAACAATTTAAAGCAGATTTAGATTTTTACCCACTAGGTTTATCAAAAACTTAGATAAAATGTATAGTTTTTGAGAACTTTTATAAGTTGGCTTATGTGATTTCTCAAATATCAATTGAGTCCACTAGTATATCTAATATTCCTTTTGGAGTAGAAATATTTAAGCATCCTAATTGTTCTTTTTTTTAATAAATCTATTCGATCTTTCAAATTTGCATTTTCTATTTTCATCTTATAATTTTCACTTTTCAAATTATGAAATGGCTTTATTGGACATGCAGTAGCTAATTTCTTTTTCAGATTTATATTTTTTTATCCTTAATTTACATAAAGAACTAAGCATGAATTTTATACTAGAGTGAAGCTTGTTTGGAGGAAGTTTGTATACCTCACTTATCATTTCGTCGTGCCTGAAACTAGATGCTCCCCTTTCATCGCTGCTTCCTTTTGATGTATCTTTCCCTTCATCGATGCTCATTTCACAAGTTGCTTTTTTTCATTCAATTCTTGATGACTTGTCATAAGTGCAAGTCTACGTAGACCTCGATCTCGAACTCTGATGAGGAATCATCCCACATAGATTTTAAGTTCTTGTGTTTCGATCATCTTGGTCCTTTGTCTTTTTCCTTGTTAGTCAGCTTTGGGAAGTTATATTTTATGTGACCGTCTTCTTGACAGTTGTAGCATCTAACCTTTCTTCTTCTAGGAATGTTCTTCTTGGGCTGTGACTTTTCGAACTTATTAGTTTTAAATAATTTATTCAACTTCCTTACCACCTAAAATGTTTCCTCGTCATCATCTGAGGTGTAACGCCCGCTTTTCTTTTTCTTTTTCTTAAGCGGCGTTACGCTAAACATACATATGCATATGTAACATCTTAATACAGCGGAATAACTAGTACTTAAATCATATACACATGTCTGGGTTATCATTCATGGACATGGTGACATTATGCTTAACATATTACTAGCATACCTAACATAATGACATCAACTTTCCATAACTTATTCATAAGCATTTCAGGTAACATATTATCAGCATGCATAGCATCATGATATCAACTTTCCATGACTTATTCATAAGCATTTCAGGTAGCAAGTAATTTATCCATAACATCATGAATAATAGGTTGTTTCTTAGGCATAACTATTATAAGTCGAGCATGACCCAAAGTAAGTATTGTCAGATCATAAAACAAGCAATAAGTGAAACGAGAGGGTTCCTTGGCCATGTCACTACTACACATCCATGTTCTAGCCTCTCCTGCTGCTTCCCTTAGAAATCTCTTGCTGGATCTGCGGTATAAGAAAATAAGACTATAAGCACGGAGGCTTAGTAAAACTCTTTTCCTACTCACAAAATCCATACGTCGTATAAACATGAACATCATGCTTCAATCCTACATATCATAGCATACTTCTTATCATGAACGTCTACACAATCATGGCATCATCGTTTTAGCATAACCATAAATGAAATCATGGCATCCGGATTTAGCATGTACATAGATACCGTGGCATCATACTTAAGCATGAATATAAATGAAATCATGGCATCATAACTTAGCATGAACATAAACATAATCATGGCATCATAATTAACATGAACATAAACATAATCATAGCATCATAATTAACATGAACAATAAACATGATCATGGCATCATAACTAACATGAACATAAACCTAATCATGCCATCATAATTAATATGAACATAACCATAATCATGACATCATAATTAACATGAACATAAACATAATCATGACATCATAATTAACATGAACAATAAACATAATCATGACATCATAATTAACATGAACATAAACATAATCATGACATCATAATTAACATGAACATAAACATAATCATGGCATCATAATTAACATGAACAATAAACATAATCATGGCATCATAATTAACATGAACATACTTTGAATTATCATACTTTGCATCAACATACCTTGCATAAACGTACTTTTCATAAACATACTTTTCATAAACATAATGCATAACATGGATGGATGCATGGGCAAATGCATATCTCATAAGGATGCTTAGTTTAAAATCATACTTTTCATTACTTAAACATAATCATAACATTCATTGGGGCCCTGGCTTGTACCACATTCATTCATCATATGCGCGCATCCCTAAGTAAATACTAGGTAGCTAATCTCGACCTACTAGGGTAAGGACAGCTTCATCGATAGTCCCGAACCGTAAAGACAGCTTCATCGGTAGTCCCGAACCGTGGACAGCTTCATCGGTAGTCCAGAACCGTGGACCTTATTCAGGTCCGATACAAGCTCATTCTTAAAATAAAATACTTTCACATGCTTCTTCATTCACAAACATACATAGCATATTCATTCATTCTTAATGCTTAACATCATCATTATGCCTTGAAGGCATGAACCTCATTTCATTCATTATTCTCATTCCATATCACCATTATGCCTTGAAGGCATGAACTTTAACTTCATTCATCATTTCATCCATAAACAGGACATGCATACATATCATTCATAAATCATGGCATACATTCATATTATTCATAAATCATGGTATGCATACATATCATTCCCAAATCATGGCATACCTACATAATTAGCATCTTAATTCATAAAAATATGCATGGTCATGGCACATGGAAAAACATGCCTAGGTCCTTTCATACATGATACATTTCCTTAGGTTCATGGCACATGTCTAAACATTTATGAATCATCATTACAAGTGACCTAACATATAATTCATGACACTTAAGCTAGGGTTTCAATTGGCATAAACATTCTTCCAACACACTTAAACATCTAAATACATCATAGTACCCTACAAACATGCATCCTTGTGGTCTTAACCCAACCCAAACCCTAAATCTTGGGAGTTGGCCGAAAGTTCCTTGGCATGAAACTCCACCATTCAATCAATAGGAAGGGTTTCATAAGTAAAAGAACACCCATACATTACATACAAGACCATAGGGAGCCATTAAACCCCATGATTGGAGTAAATCCTAAACCCTAGCCCCACCTTAGGACCTTGGCCGAAACCCTAATGGGTCACCATCACATGAATAAATTCATAAAGTTGCAAATTTACATCCTATAAATCACATATACTTCCATAGAAAGACATTTGAACCCTTGCTTGGAGTTAACCCTAACCCCTTGCCCTAAAACCCATCTTGGCCGAAAGTTACTAGGGCCTTAAATCATGAAAAACTTTCACATAATCCCTATTAACATCTCTTACCACATAAGAAAACATAAGGAACAATATTAAAGAGTTGGATCCAAACCAAACCATAGAACCTATGGTGGCCGAAACCCTTGGTAGCCCTAACTTTGGTGTTTCTTCATATATGGTTCAAACAATTCCTTGTATCATGAAAATAACTCAAAAACCATTATACCACAGGTGAGGGAGTCTTACCTTGGGTTATCTTGGTTTTTAGACCTTAAAAAGGGAAGATGATGAAGACCTTGTTGTCCCTTGATCACCCTTAGCCCTTGTAACCTTGTAGATGACCCTTAGCTCTTGAAGATTGAGCCCTCTTGTGAAGTTTTCCAAAAGAAAACCTTCCTTGAAGTTTCGGCTAGAGTGAGGGAGGAGGAGGAAAAAAGGTGGAATTGATGGAAGGAAGAAAGTAACTCCCAAGCTCCCTCTTTATAACACATCAAGGAGGGCAAGTGAAGAGTTATGGTGGATGACCATTCATTTTTCCTAAGCCTTAACCACAATCCACTTCATTTCCTCATAGCACTCCCTTGCTAGGTGAATTGGTTAGAGCATGCATGGTTGTACAAGAGGTCCAAGGTTCAATCCTTGGTGCATGCACTAATTTTTTTATATTTTATTTTTATTTAATTCCCTATTATTTCAAAAATCCCTTAAAAATTCTCCCATAATTATGCTGATATTTCTCATTAAAACCTCTTTATATTTATATTAATCTTTACCTAAAATTCACCAATAATTATGGTACTAGGAAGCCCATATAAAGCCCATTAGTGCTTATTTTTCCCAATTTAAATGAGAAAATATGGATTTCTAGGCTAGGATTTGTATTAATATTTCTAGGTCCCTCGGAAAATTATCTAGTCATGCTAAATATTTTAAAGAAAATATTATGAGAATTTTCCGGGTCGTTACATGAGGATTCTTCATCTAGTTCGATCTTCCTTGTATTTAGGGCGATATTGTCCAATTTTCCTTTTTTTCCTACATGCCAAGATTCATGAAGTTTGAAAGTAGAAAACATACTTTCTAGAGTACCTACCTCGAGATTCTTGGAGATATAGTAGTAGTTGACTAACGACATCTACTCTGGTGTTCTCGGAAATACGTTCAAAGCATACCTTAACGAATCCTAGTTTGTTACCATTTCTCCTAGATTCATGAGTCTAGTGATTAGCTCCTTGATCTTAGCATATAGTTGGGTCACCGTCCCTCCTGTTAAGACCTTTGCGTCTAGCTTGGCATATAGTTGAGGGTGAATAGCTTCTCTTGAATTTTGTCTACAAAATGTTAGCCAAAGCACATGAAAAAGATAGACAAAAAGAAAAACAATGAAGGCAATGCTAACTCTCTTGATTTACTTGGTCTCCATCTCCTTGAGGTGACTAATCCAAGGATCCACACCCACACAACTAAGCTCCACTATGCTTTTCTCCTTTTCAACTCAAGCTTGAAGGTGGAGAAACCCTCAAGATGATCTCTTTCTCTTACAAGATTAGAATGATTTTGGAGGAAGAGATTGAGAGTGTGTAAGCTTGGAGATCATAGAACAAGCAAGAAAAATCAAGAGAATCAAATTGTTTCTTCTTCAAGTTCTGAAATCTACTTTTGTATAACCCTCGATATTAGTCGACTGGCAATATCATCAATCGACTGATGAGCTTTAATGACTACTGTAGAATGTGTCTGATTTCTGCCGTCAGCCTTCAACGGTCACTTATCAATCGATTGGGACTTGACCCAGTCGATTGATCTTTCTGTTCGTGAAGCAATCGACTGATTCCACTATTAGTCGACTCAACCCACGGTATCAGTCAACTGATCCTCTCATTAGTCGACTGATTCCTGATGAATCTCAAGTCCACTTTTCCTTTGTATAGACACAAGCCTTCAAACACCTTCCATCAGCCTCGCATCCTTACGATGCTTTCGAGCCCGCGACTCCTCATCCTTGCGCTTGCCTTGAAGTGTTTCCCTCGGCCTTGCCATGCTAAGTCTTCTTCTACCAATTCTTCATACCTGTACTTAAACTCAAGCTTCATGTTAAATCACCAACATTGCCTAACTTAAACTCATTTAACCAAACATCAAAAGTAAATAATGTTTGGGGCATGATTGCACCAATAATCTCTCCCTTTTGATGTTTGGCAAATTTGTTTAAGTTAGGACATTAAATATATCATTATAAAAAACATTAATAGATATCAATAATCATAGAACTCATCTAGCTTAACTTATCCAATTCTTCCCCTTTGCCACACAACAAAAATAGAGAGAGTAAAAAAATAATCAAAGCTCCCCCTTAAAGGAAGCTCCCCCTAAAAATACGTTCCCCCTTTAAACCATAATACCTCGGTGGTAGGCAAACAAGAATTCATCACATAAACATAAGAAACATGTATACTAAAAACAAAAATCACAATAGAAGGCAATAAAAGTAATGAAAAACCATAGAAGCAATACTAAAAGAAAAAGTTCATACATAACCAACAAGGTAGTGCTACAAAGATCCATAATCAAGAAATAGAAAGTACTACAATATCGTTTATGGTATTTGAGATATAATAGAGGAATATATCTAATCCAAACACAATCTCAACACCATAACATTTGAGGCATGGCATATCTAAGCATCATCGCCAGGAGGAGGAGGAGGAAGAGTCTGATACATCAAGTCCCAACGCTGCATCATCTCAAACATGGCAGTCTGATGCTGTTGAATGCTCTGAAACTCTTGTCTGATCCCCAGAATCTCCTGTCGAACTATCTCCTCCAGTCGGGTAATCCGCTCATCTATAGTCAAAGCAGGAGTAGGAGCAGCAGCAGGCGCAACACCACTAGGAGCATCGATGTCCTCATCCTCATCATCAGAGCCAGAAGACGCATGGTCATGCCCCATACCATCACTCCCTACTGCCGCTCAATCCCTGCGAAGGAGATCTGCCGAGAACCTATCTGATCATAGTCCTTGGACAACTGATGTTGCTGACCTCTAATGACATCGAAACCTCTAGATGCAAAAAATTCAGCCAAAATATGACCAAATGGCATGTAAAGCTTCCTTTGGATAGGACCCAAAAAATATACAATGGACATGAATATGTGAAGAGCAACGTCGATGTCAAGCCTCTGCTCTAAGGCATACATCATAACTAGATGAGGTAATCGAATCATGGACCTTCCCTTTGTGACAATAGGCAAAAGGCAGTCAAGAATAATCTTATAGAGAATGTTACTGACTGCGGACATGCGATTAACATCAAAGATACGTTTAAGAGGAGGTCGAGGATTATTAAAATAATGCCTATGAATTTAGTCAATGGTCACATGAGAAAATGAACTCGTGAAAGGCTCAACATCGTTAGAAAAGCATGTGAATGAGTTCTCCGAAACCCGACATACTAAAAAGGACCCTAACAGTCTAGGTGTAAATGAAATTCTGATTCTCCCAATCATAGACTCAAATGTCAGACCATCAGAACTAATGCAAAAGAGATTGACATAGAACTCTTAACAAAGATCGATATTGATATAATGCTGGAAACCCACTAATTTATCTAACCCAAAATACGTGATGATCTCAATGAGATCAGGAGTGATCTCTTCAAAATAAGAGTGATTGAGATACTGAAAATTCATCAAGATGAAATTGACATTCTCAAATCTTAGCTGACAGGCCTCGGAATGGATCCGAGGTGTCATAGGATCAATAGGAGGTTGTCAAGAAGTTCCCTCACCAACCCTACATTTTTGCCTAGCCCTAAGATGCAAATGTCATATGCATGTACCAAAAGGGCACGATTAAGAGGAAAATCAAGGTAAACATGAAAAATATGAAAGGTTAGTCACAAATCATAGTATAAAGAAAGACGAAGTGAACAACTCGTTACCTTCGCTCCATTCGCTGCATGGAAGAAGATAGGCGAAATTGACTCAAGGAGGGCTCCTCTTTGCCTTAGGTTTGGATCCGAAGGTGGAGAAAGGATTGGGAAGAGATTCCAAGGATTTTAGAACCCTTGGAGTGGCTAGAGAAGACAAAGGAGAGGAGAGGTGACAAGGGGTGGCACTAAAACCTTAGGTTCCACTAGTAGAAAAATGCTTATTAACCACGAGCGTTCACCGTTGTTGTAGGCGAAAATCATTGTTGTTAAAGGTCATGTTGTTAAAAGGGGTGGTCTACATCAACAGTTACAAACCGTTGTCGTTTATAGTCAATAACAACAGTGTAGCAATGGATTTTCACCGTTGTCTTTTAATATGATCAACAACAGATTAACAATAGTATTAAACCGTTGTTTGTGTGTGATTTAAACAATAGTTTGACAACAAATAAAAATTATTGTCTTTTGGTTGAGGCAGCCAACAATTTACAACAAATACCATTTAAAAATTAAATTATTTAAATAATTAAACAATATTGAGCAAACACACTTCAAACTATCATATATACATCAAAATATCATCAAATATTATACATCATACTCCGCAAATATCATACATCAAAATATCCCCAGTATTAGTCCATGAGATAATATCATTAAAATATCATATACATCAAGAACTAGAACCTAAGATAAACATCATCAAAATATCCCCAGCAGCTAGCTTCATCCAAGTGCAGTCAACCAGATGAAGACAGTCGCACCCCTTAGCTTTACACCATAAGCTGATTCCTTCCCTTGGATATGAATTGTCACAACAAATAAAAATATAAAATGAGCATTCACAACTAAAAATAGTGGAAGAACATGCAAGGCATGGGTGTTGTATCAACAACAAAGTAATTCCAAGAATAATCTCTACCCAGCACATACAACAATCCTCTTGTAGAACCAGTTATCATATTATTATTTGAACTACTGCTGCTGCTTCTACTACTATTGCTATTATTATCCTATGAAATAAGATGACAAAAATTAAAATCTGATGAAACTGCTTTGAGTTTATATTTCGTCTAGGATTAGAATGATTCTATATATAAAAGTTTACTTAACAACAGAGAGAGACTTTTCCACAAGTTAGCTGCTAGTCAAGTTGATATATATATCTATGTGAAAAATCCATTAACTAAAATGTTGTATGTGGGTTTCCACAAGTTAAGCTAACCAAGATAGGAGAATCACATGGCCCAATTTCAAAGAAAAAAAAGAAAAATATAATAAAAATCATATTTTAAATAGAAAGAAATCACAAACAAAGGCTCACCTTTTAACTTGCCAGTGAGATCTCAAAGTTTCATAAATTGAAAAACTTATTGCTATGCTAGGTCCAACTCCCTGCCACCAAAAATAGTTAATACAAAACCAAATGATAACTAAATACAACACCTATAATGCTCTGTATATTTGAATATGCCAAAATTAAGAACTTCAACTATGATTTTGTTGCCAAAATTAAGAATTTATTAACCATGAACCAGATACAAAATTTCATTTCTATACTTTGTATATGTGAGTACTCCGTTTAGCCAGTCTGAGATTATCATGTTATCACTTTGCATCATGAAAAAAATAAACAACTACATTACCAAGTGATGCTTGAGTATATACTTTGCAGTGCTTCCATTATCATTAGCAAGAAGGCCAAGAATCTGTACGCAAGAGAAACAACATGAAAGACTAAGTGACTAACATAAAGATATGAAAATTAAAGAGCTTAGTTGACTATGTTAAACCCTACACAATGCATGTGCAAAAACCAAAACCTGCATTGCATGCCGATGAAGTTGAATTGTATGCAGAGGAACAAGCCCATCACTGAATTGGGCAAATACATTCAATGAACCATTTGCAACCATATGAAAGAGAAGTTGAAGTGAATAATCTTCGATCAAACTCAGTGCTGCTGAAGGATGGCTTGCTAATGCCATTTGCAAGATTTAACACCTAATCATGCATAGGAATGGGTGAAGAACACACTAGAAGTACACAAACCTGATAATTTCGAAATACAAATAGTTGAGCAGGTGTTACACTAACTAGTGTAGACATTACATCAACTTTTGGAATACTCTTCACAGCAGATTCAATTAAGAGGTCACCTTCTTCATCAGCACACATCTCTTTCAACAATCTTTCAAATTGATCGGCACTATGCTGTAAGTAAATTTTGAATTATTGATGTAAGTAATATTAGTCTGTATCCATGCTATCTAAACTGATAGAGATATAGAAATAAGAACTTCTAATTTCATACTTTGGACCCATGTACAACTACTCTAAAGCTTTGTGATGAACTCTTGAAAAGCTGATCAAGCTTCTCCCTCCAAGATGCAGCTTCATTATACTTAGGAGCAGGTTCGGCAAAGACAAGTTTTCCTGAGAAATAAGAGCACGAAAAACAATTAACTATTTGACATAATAAAAAACAATGATCATGGTACTTAAATTGGCATGGATAGATTAAAAATTAGTGTACAGTGGCTAGCATGAGCAAAGATAAATGAAAATTGTAGCATCACATCACCTCTATATGCATGTTAACTGATTTAAGATTATCAGTTGCCTCAATCCTTATATATGCTAATGATAAATGACGAAGGTTGTGCAAGGGTAAAAAAATCTGGAAGAAATTCGAGAGGATTGCCAAACAGTCTTAGAACACGGAGCTCAGCCACAGCCCTGCCACAAAGCTGAAGATAAATGTTAAGGCTAATAGTATATTAAATTCAACATTGAAAGACATCAGACAAATATGCCAATCAAATGACCTAAAATCCAGAAGTGGCCTGACAAGTTTATAGTATTATTATGTTCCAGTGACAGTTCAACCAGCATTACACATTGCCGCAACTCAACTGTTTGAAAATTGAGATCCATTTTGCCAGTAATAAGCATATATCAAATGCAATTATTAGCGCATATAAATGTGTCATGGGTTTACACAACCAAATAGAAATAAAATAATCTGCTTTATTAAGTTCACCAGTAAGCATATATGCAAGCTCACCTGGGACAGAACTCAGCATATTATTGTCAACTCTTAGGACCTTCAAACTTTTCAAATCGCCAAGCTCAGGTGGCAAAAGTAATAACTTGTTGTTATTAAGATACAATTTCTCAAGAAGGGGTAGTTTCGTTAGCTCCACTAGAAACACCTGATGAATTTTAAACTTGTATCAATGGATATAATGTCTGAGTTCCTCTTAGTATACTACACAAAAAAGGATTGTACTAAGGTGCATAGGAAATTTGGGGGGGGGGGGGGGGGGGGGGGGGGGGGGGGGGGGGGGAAAACACATCAAATAGCAATTTCAAAGTATCACGCTGGAAGGTCATCGTAGTAGAAAGAGTTTAACATGAAAATACCATAAAATGGTGTTCATTGCCACGAAGTAAAGCTCAATATCTGATTTTAAGAATGAAACAACCATAAATATCTGACATTCTTATAGATAATTGGCGTTAATAAATGGGATCGGCACTTTGAGCTCGAAAGAAAGATCTTTGGATAGACAAACCGTTGGGGCCGAGCGAAGTGCGTGTAATGTCAGAGAGCTGCTTGCATGCGTCGATGTTCTTGAGCACGGCCTCATCGAGACCAGAGAGCTGCTTGTGCCCTTCCTTGAGCATCGCCTGAATGCCATAAGCCGGCAACCCGAACGACATCTTGCCACGGGCGCGAAGAAGAGTCGGCGAGGGCTAGGGCACGGGCGCACGAGAAAGGCACGGGAAGAAGAGTAGGCGGCTCGCTCACGTAGAGTAGGGATCCGCAAGGAGCTTGCGACGCCGAAACGCAGAGAAGAGGGAGATGCGATCCACTACTCCCACATGGATAGCATCTGCTCAGCGATGGGTTGAGGAGGGTGGCAGAGGATCGCGCAGGTGTGGTGGAGGCCGACAATGATGGCTTACGCTCGCGACGATCGATGAACAGCAAGGAAGGAGGAGGAGATGCGCTCACCCGAGAGATGGTTCTCTCGCTCATGGCCGGAGAAGAGGGCGACATTGGAGCTAGGGCCCGGCGGTGTCGGACGAGAGGGAAAAAAACGAGGGGGAAAGCAAAGGAGGTGGAGGAGAAAAGGTTCGGTCGGGTGAGGGATTTTAGGGCACGGAGGGGTGAGAAGAGGTATTTTAAATATATATTCTATTTTATTCGCTCGTTCGTTGTTGTGTATTATCATGAAAGCAACACTAATAGACAATGGTTAATTAAAACCAATTGTCGTAACTGAGCCAATAGACATCAGTTTTTAAAAAACCGTTGTCTTTGACATACATAAGACAACGGTTTTTTAACAACCGTTGTCTTTTTCCGCAAAAAATTTTTCAACAATAACAGTTTTTGAAAAAACCGTTGTTAAATAAAAAAGACAACGGTTTTTTTAAAAATCATTGTCTATTGGGTGTTGTTGAATCCAAAATTTCTTGTAGTGCATCATCCTCTGATTCAACACTTTTAGAATAATGTTTAAGTAAGTCCTTAATTCTTGTTCTGGTAGGTTGTTTTTCTTTTGAGAAGTAAGTACGATAGAGATCATCCGATGCTTTAGTTGAATTAATAGGGACCGAAACTCCACGGTCCACTATACCCAGTAACAAAGCTACATTTCGTCTGGTGAACGCAACCGGTACACCTGAAACAATTAAAATATTAAGTTATCATCAACAATATAGACTTCAACTTATTTCACTTTGGGCCTGAAATGAATTCTTTTCAGGCCCACGTTGGGCCTGAAAGGAATTAATTTCAGGCCCAACGTGGGCCTAAAATGATTCATTTCAAGCCTACGGAGGGCCTGAAGTAATTTTACTTCAGGCCCTGGGTAGGCTTGAAATAAAATCATTTCAGGCCTACCGAGGGCCTGAAGTAAAATTACTTCAGGCCCTCCGTAGGCCTGAAATGATTTTATTTCAGGCCTACCCAGGGCCTTAAGTGAATTTCAGGTGAAATTCACTCATTTAAATTGATCAAATATAAATCATTTAAGGCCATCTATATCCATGTTTTATCTTACTATAGATATTGTTCACAATTCATAATTAAAACTATTACCTGAGAATTTAAAAACTTGCGATGTTGAATCCCAACTTCAAATATATTAACCAAAATTCTCCGGATATGCTGCAATTCTTGAATGTTCAAGAAAAAACTGAAGGGCGACTCTTTGATCTTCGCAATGTGTCGATCATTTAAAATTTCAAATGTTTCAACAAAATGTTTAAAGTGGCCTAAAACACTGCACCAATGTAATTTTTTCCCAAAGTCATCTGAACCCTACAGTTTTTATACATTACAAATTTATTCAGCAAAAATAAGTATAAACATTTTCACAAACTATGTTGTTCTTACCTAAGCCTATCGCTAACATACCTTGGTGATTAATGCCAATGAAGAAGACGATGAACCAACCACAGACCTTTTTCCTGTCATTATCATAAAAATCAACCCTACAAAAACCCTAAAATATCCTACTTTGATAGTGTCGAGCAGTATGGACTTCAACGTTAACACTTAAAGCCGTCTCAGGATCACACACTAACACTTTCGATAGTTGCCTAGGTTTTGGTTGGGCGGAGGAATTCGAGGGATGAGCTCACGACTAAAGCATAACTAGGGCATACACAATGTCCTCCTCCTTCAACAATACCATTTACGTTGTTGCAGTGAGAGAGAGAATGACTAAAAATTCTACTTCGTGTCCATCCGAACCACATATTATTACTTTACTGCAAAAGTGGTTCGGATATTTCGAAAAAGTTATTTTATGGCGGGAGGGATATAATAGGAAGTTCACTTAAAGCTTAAAAGGTTGCGGCCTTTGGTAAACTACAAACCATGGTACCCCCTTTGGTAATTTTCAATTGTTACGTACGCCCTTTGGTAAATTGCCGATAATAATATTAGATAAAAGATATTTTAGTAATCAAACATCAGATATGGACATCCTTTTAACTTTTTTTTAAATGAGCTCCTTTTGATGATTTTTATAATTTGAAGTGTCATTTTGTTTTTAACCTTATTTTTTAAAAATAAATAATATAATTCTACCCTTCCTTAGCTTCTTCTTTGTTAGGGTCAATTGTCAATCCTTGCCTAACAAGTTTCCCAATCTTCTCGCCCATATATATTTTGGTCCCTTCACAAGTAGGTCAATCCAAATAAATATAATAGCATTAATTGACAATGAGATGACTTTAACTTGCACCACCCCCATGGCATGCCTTTAACTTTCAAAATACACCCAAGATTACGGTACAATAGAAGAATAATTAATTATTATGTCAGATATTTACGAGTCGATCTCCAATTACAACAAATTTTATAAGAATCTTTTTTCCATTAAGGCACGAATTTTGGGACGTTAGATTTCTCGATCGTTCGCCGTGAACGCTTCCTGATTTATCCTAACGGTTGATAAAACATTTTTATGAAACCGAATCGATCATCTGAAATTCGATATTATCCAATTTCGTTAACTAATTTTTTTCTTTTTACTCCCAAAACACACTCACATGAGCTTGTCTCACAGTTCATCTTCTCCTCCTATTCCCAATTCAATTTCTCCAACCTTATTCAATTATTTCAATGATAATAATAATAATAATAATAATAATAATAATAGTAATAATAATAATAGACATTGAGAATGGACCTCATCTAGAAGTTTGAATTATTCATTAAAAAAAGTCCAAAATATGAAAAGTCTCACTATGCATAGATTTCAAAGCCGATAAGCAAGTGTTCGTATTATTTTCCGAGCCCCACGGAGCACGCAACCGCTTCGAACCAGCGGTCAAACGCCGATGGATTATCACACGGCACGATAAGCCTTATTCCCCGCGGGCGTTTAAAACCGACAAACGAGAAAGCGCTACGAGCGACAAGTACGTCGCCGCTGTTACCGGGCCCCACACACGTGGCTGTTGGCCTTGCTTCCTGCTCCCGGCCCTCCCGTAACGTGACCGGTTTTCTTTGCTGTAGGTGTCGTACGACTCTCGTCCGACACAAGGCCGGAATGCCGTTACAGACTGTGTCGTCTTGCTTTTGCTTTTGGTACCGTTACAAACACATGTACGAGTAGGATTCACGGATTCCAGCCCTCGAGTTCCGATTGAATAATAAAGCGGATACGTCCGAAGCCCTAGGAAGGATAACATTAATGAGCAGCTTTTATAACGGAATAAACAACTAGTTCAGATTGTCTGAAGATAACTTATCGGGATCATTGGGCCATTTCGGTAGATTTTAAAAAAATAAGGGGTGATTTTGGAATTTAAGAGTGACTGCTCCGACCTAAAAGCTAACTGATCGGATTTGGCCGTCCACGTGGTCAAGATGGGGTGGGAATATTCAGGGGGTGAGGTGGGAATCATTTTTGTTTATAAATGGAGGAGGAGGAGAAGGTAGGGCTCTGTATCGGAGAAGGGAAACTATGAGCGAAGCACTGACGAGGGATTACGAGATCGGGGCGGAGATCGGGCGGGGGAGGTTTGGGGTGGTGCGGCGGTGCAGGTCGGCTGAGACGGGAGAGGAGTTTGCGGTGAAGTCGATCGAGAAGCGTCTCCTCGCCGACGAGCTAGATCGCGAGGGCTCCGAGCGGGAGGGGAAGCGCCACCACCAGGCCGCAGCGGGAAACCCCTACGTCGTCCAGATCCACGCCGCCTACGAGGACGGGGAGTGGGCGGACCTCGTTCTTGATCTCCTCGACGCGCCGGATCTTTGCGATCGAATCGCCGCCAGGGGAGGGACGCCGTTTTCTGAGCCGGAGGCTGCGGCAGTGGTGGGTCATCTGGCGGAGGCCGTGGCGGAGTGCCACAGGAGGGGTGTGGCGCACCGCGACGTCAAGCCGGATAACGTTCTCTTCGACGCGGTGGGGCGACCGAAGCTGGCCGACTTTGGGTCGGCGGAGTGTTTCGTGGACGCCGACGGGGACTGGGTGCCTATGAGGGGAATTGTGGGGACGCCGTTGTATGTGGCGCCGGAGGTTATCAGCGGAAGGGAGTACGGAGAGAAGGTGGATGTTTGGAGCTTGGGCGTGGTGATGTACATGATGTTGGCCGGAGGGGTACCGCCGTTCTACGGGGAGACTGCGGCTGAGACCTTCGAGGCGGTCGCACGGGCAAATCTGAGGTTCCCACCGAGGATATTCCGCTCGGTGTCCCCGGCGGCCAAAGATCTTATCCGTCGGATGCTCTGCAAGGACGTCTCCAGAAGGTTCTCCGCCGAGCAAGTACTGAGTCAGTGCCATTCAAACTTCCATCCCTCTTCCTCTCTTCTTCGACTATTTTTGAGGTCGGTATTTTGCCGAGATCGACTTTTCACGGTTTCTTAGGTCAAGGTTTCTCGATTTCTTGTGCTTTTGATTCTTTTAACCTAGCTGCCTAAATTTTTTCCCCTAATTTATGAAAGAGTAATGATAGGGAGAGTGAATTTGGGAGAGTGAATGACGTGGCAGTTATTGTATACACGTCCGATCGTCGATCGGACACCACCGGCGGTCTCTGATCACCGTCGCGAATCAAACTATGTCCTAAGAACATCGGTAAACTTATCGAAAATCGCCGCAATTATGATCTCGTCGCATTCACCGTCAATCCGGCGAGATGATCTCAATTACCGGCGACTCTGCCGGGTTCACCATCCCCCAAGAAATAATTTGATTCGGGACGGCAATCAGAGGTCATCGGTGGTGTCCGATCGGCGATCAAACATGTACAAATTAGCTACACGTCATTCACTCTCTCATTCACTCTCCCAAATTCACTCTCCCAATCATTACTCTTTATATGAAGAGTAATGATAGGGAGAGTGAATTTGGGAGAGTGAATGGGAGAGTGAATGACGTGGCAGTTATTGTATACACGTCCGATCGTCGATCGGACACCACCGGCGGCCTCTGATCACCGTCCCGAATCAAACTATATCCTAAGAAGATCGGTAAACTCATCGGGAATCGTCGCAATTATGATCTCGTCGCATTCACTGTCAATCCGGCGAGATCTCAATTACCGGCGACTCTGCCGGGTTCACCATCCCTCAAGACATAGTTTGATTCGGGACGGCAATCAGAGGTCATCGGTGGTGTCCGATCGGCGATTGAACATGTACACATTAGCTACACGTCATTCACTCTCCCAAATTCACTCTCCCAAATTCACTCTCTCAATCATTACTCTTTATATGAAGAGTAATGATAGGGAGAGTGATTTTGGGAGAGTGAATGGGAGAGTGAATGACGTGACAGTTATTGTATACACGTCCGATCATCGATCGGACGCCACCGGCGGCCTCTGATTACCGTCCCGAATCAAACTATGTCCTAAGAAGATCGGTGAACTCATCGGGAATCGCCGCAATTATGATCTCGTCGCATTCACCGTTAATCCGGCGAGATCTCAATTACCAGCGACTCTGCCGGGTTCACCATCCCCCAAAACATAGTTTGATTCGGACGGC
>JAGFNQ010000395.1:353573-386663 GCA_024364735.1 Boesenbergia rotunda
TCACCTACTACCTCAAGGTGAAGTTTCCGGTCGGCGACAGAGTCGGCGAAGTGAAGGGCAATCAGACCGTGGCCCGGCGCTGCTATGCTGATGATGTCCGCTCGGGAGGACAAAAGGCAAGGCGGACAAGTAGCGGCTGCAACATGGTGCAAGCTTCCCCTTGGGCAGAATTGCGGGAGGACAAAGAGGAGGTACAACTTTTGCCCGGTAGGGAAGATACCAAGATACAAATTGCTGCAGGACTTCCGGAGGAGCTGAAGCAATCCCTAATCGACGCCCTCGCTCGAAATCAAGACGTATTCGCCTGGTCGGCGAAAGATTTGAAGGGGGTCCGACCGGAAGTCGCGGAACACCAGCTCCATGTTTACCCGGGCGCGCGGCCGGTAAAGCAACGGAAAAGGGATCGCAGCGCCGCGCAGAATCAAGTCATCCGGGCGGAAGTAGAAAGACTGCTGGAAGCAGGACACATCCGGGAAGCTCAGTTCCCGGCCTGGCTGGCGAATGTGGTGCTGGTGTCCAAACCCAACGACAAGTGGCGGGTATGCATTGATTTCCGAGACCTCAATCGTGCATGCCCAAAAGATTGCTACCCACTTCCACGGATCGATCAAATGGTAGACTCGACGGCCGGCAGCGAGTTCATATCAATGCTGGATGCGTACCAGGGATACCACCAAGTCCCACTGGCTGCTGCCGACCAGGAGAAGGTTAGCTTTCTCACGGCAGACGGCACCTACTGCTACACCGTCATGCCGTTCGGCCTCAAGAATGCGGGCGCCACCTACCAAAGAATGATGAACAAGGTGTTCCGGTCGCAAATGGGGCGTAACGTCGAAGTATACGTCGACGATATTCTGATCAAGACCGCCCGGGCGGAAGAACTAATCCCCGACATTGAAGAAACTTGCCAAACTCTGCGGCGGTTTGGCCTGAAGCTTAACCCGGCCAAATGTCTATTCGGGGCTCGAAGCGGGAAGTTCCTCGGATATATAGTCACCGAGCGGGGAATCGAAGCAAATCCGGGCAAAGTAAAGGCCATCATGGAGATGCCGGCTCCAAGGAATCTCAGAGAGGCTCAACGGCTGACCGGGCGGATAACCGCCCTGTCCAGATTCATTTCCCGATCAGCCGAACGGGGTCTGCCATTCTTCAAGACATTACGCCGGGCCACCAAATTTCTGTGGGACGCAGAATGTGACAAGGCCTTTGAAGAGCTGAAGGCTTATCTGTCTGAACTACCGACACTCGCCCGGCCAGATCCGAATGAGAGTTTATATGTATACCTAGCAGCTTCCTCCGACTCGGGCAGCATGGTGTTGGCCCGGCAAGAAAAAACTGAGCAAAGGCCGGTGTACTTCTTTGCCCACTTATTTAAAGGAGCCGAGTGTCGGTACACGACACTCGAAAAATTGGGCTACATACTGTTCTTAGCCGCCCGGCGACTCAGACCGTATTTCTTATCTCACCCAATTACTGTATTGACTAACAGTAATTTGGGTCGGGTACTCACAAACCCAGACGCCTCAGGGCGGTTAGTCAAGTGGACAACTGAGCTGAGCGAGTATGACATACAATATCAACCCCGGCCGGCTATCAAGGCGCAAGCCTTAGCCGATTTTCTCACGGAATTGCATCCTGATGAGGCCGAGGGCGTATGGAAGGTGTACGTTGATGGGGCATCCTCTCGGCAAGGAAGCGGAATCGGCGTTCTCATGGTTTCACCCGAAGAAGAACGGCTACACCTGTCCGTGCGATTAGAACACAAGGCGACGAATAATGAAGCTGAATATGAAGCACTTATAGCCGGTCTGCAAGCCGCCCGGCATGTCGGCGCCACCCGGGTGTGGCTATATTCAGATTCGCAACTTGCTATACAGCAACTGGCCGGTAATTTCGAAGTCAACAGCGACCGGCTGCAAGAGTACATCGATGCCTATGAACAGCTGAAGGCGGGTTTCAGGGAGGTACTCTTACAGAAGATCCCTCGGGAAAGCAACTTGAAAGCGGATGAGCTAGCCAAATTAGCTAGCGCCGTCGGAGCTTGGGTGATCCCTCGGCCGGCCTGCCATGCTTTATTCGTCATGCAAATCGAGCAGCAAGCCGAGATCGAATTGGAGACCGATTGGAGAACTCCATTAATTGCATTCTTGACCAGGGGAGAAGTACCATCCGACCGGGAGGAGGCTCGGCTGTTCAGAAAGAGAGCCGCGCAATACACTATGGTCGGAGATGTCCTCTATAAACGGGCTCACGCCCGGCCATTGCTCAAATGCCTTGGCGGTGAAGACGCAGATTATGTGCTCCGAGAGGTCCATATGGGGGTCTGCAGTAATCATTCAGGGGGTAGAGCCACCGCCCGGAAGGCTCTGTTGGCCGGGTATTATTGGCCAACTTTACAGAAGGATGCCGACCAGTTGGCCGCAACATGCATCTCATGTCAGAAACACCAGTGCCTGCCACACCGGCCAACTGAAGTAATGAAGACATCTGCTGTCTCTTGCCCGTTTGACCAATGGGGCATGGATATTGTAGGTCCGTTTCCGATCGCCCCCGCCCAGAAGAAGTTCTTATTGGTCGCGGTGGATTACTTCTCTAAATGGGTGGAAGCAGAGGCGCTAGCTAGAATCACCGAGCAGGCGGTGATTAAGTTCTTGTGGCAAAATATTCTATGCAGATATGGGATCCCCCACAAGTTGGTTTCTGACAACGGTCGGCAGTTTCAAGGGAAGAAAATCAAAGAATGGTGCTCGACATACGGCATCCACCAGGCTTTTACATCTGTGGCGTATCCACAGAGCAACGGCCAGGCAGAAGTCACCAATCGGGAAATCTTGAGAGGGCTCAAAACAAAGCTGGATCATGCAGGAACCAACTGGGTAGAGCAGCTGCCCGGGGTCCTTTGGGCGAACAGAACCACACCCCGAGAAGCAACCGGGCAGACGCCTTTCCACCTCGTCTATGGCAGCGAGGCGGTGGTGCCGGTCGAGGTCGGATGTGAATCCGACAGGCGGTTAAGCTATGATGAAGGGAATGATGAAAGAAGGCGCTTAGAGCTTGATCTCATAGAGGAAGTCCGGGAAAAAGCGGCCGCCCGGATGTTCACGTACCGTCAGCGTATGAAACAAAGGTACGACCAGAAGGTGTTGCCGCGCTCATTTCACGCCGGGGACCTAGTCTGGAGACGAATAAAGCCGGTCGGGATGTTAACAAATTACAACCACAATGGGGCGGACCCTTCAAGATAGTGCAGAAATTGCATTCAGGCGCTTACTACTTGGAGGATGAACATGGAAAGAGGCTTAACCGACCGTGGAGGGCCCTACACTTGAAAATGTACAGAGAGCCCTAGAGTGATGCAATCTTGTAAAACGCAGCATTCTAGCTATAACGAAAGGCTCACCCGACCGAAAATTCCGGGTCGGCCATGCATGGCAAGTCATACCTGGACGGGACGCAGGCTGACGCGTCATACCCTCCAGAAGCCTGAGTCGGCAGCTGACCTTAAGCGTCAGCCCACTCGGAAGCCTGGACTGGTTCCCGGTCGGAAGCGTGGCGGCCCACGTGGAAGGTTGGCCCATCCGGAAGCCTAAAGCGGTTCCCGACCGGAGGCGTGGCGACCCACGCAGAAGGTTGGTGCCCTTTGGAAGCCTGAGTCGGCAGCTGACCTTAAGCGTCAGCTCACTCGGAAGCCTGGATTGGTTCCCGATCGGAATGCGTGGCGGCCCACGCTCCCCTGTCATGCTTCGTCCAGCCGGACGACCTCTTTAAAAAAGAAGGGTGCGTGGCGGCCCACGCCCCTCTCGACTAACAATCTTTTTCCGCCCAGACAGGGCAGACGTACACAGCCTCAGTTGTTGAGCATCGTGTTAAGCCGGCCAGATATTAATAGGGCAAAAAACGCTCGGCCGCTGAATGGTTGTACACACTTGTAGTCCAGTCAGTCGGACTGATCGCCTCCTTCGACTAGACTCGAGGGGAAGGCTATTGATCCTGCCCTATATTTGGCACCTTACGGGCAGCCAACGTGGCAAACGACCTGGCCAGCTTCAAGGTCTACGTCATTGTACGGGCAGCCAACTCGACAAACGTCCTGTCCGGGCCCAGGAGCTTCGCCGGCCGGTCAGACTCAAGGTGGCCGGTTAGAATAAATATAGCGGTTCATCCGGCCGGTCAAACCCGGCCGACCACATTAAGGCTTATACGCCTCGTCTATCCGGGTATTTCCGCCCGGCCGCATTAAGGCTTACACGCCTCGTTCAGCCGAGTGCATCCGCCCGGCCGTCCTTTATGCCCATGCTTGATATCCGTCCGGGCGTGCCGTCCCGATGTCCACTCGGGCACTCTCGCGGAATCACCCTGGGATAAAGACAAAATACACCTGCACCAGCTGCAGATAACAGGTCGCCACCACTCGGGCGAACTGACACTCTCTGACAGGCGCCTACAGAAACCTGTCTTTGTCCTCACATAAGACAAATAGTATACGACAAAGAAGGTTGGTTGTAAATCGACATAACCATACCATATCTTCTGACCCTGTCAGAAGATCCTGACACAGGCCATACTCAAATCGACATAACCATACCATATCTTCTGACCCTGTCAGAGAATCCTGACACAGGCCATACTTGGTCCTTTTCCCCGGCTATATAAGTCACTCCCCTCCTCATTATCAGGTACGCGCGCGAAGCCCCTCATTTCCAGTGCTCCATTATTTCTACTGTTCCTCGGAGTACTGACTTGACCGTCGGAGTGCCTTGCCGGGACGTCTCCCGGCTAGGTTGCTAACGGTCATCTTCCTCAGCAGGTTCACCTCCAGTCGGTTGGCCCTGCACCAGGCGACATCAACTTCCATTCGGTCGGAGGACACCCCCCACAACGCTGTCATTCTGCGCGAGGACGTCCTGTCGGCATCCACGTCACTCATCGCTACACCGTCATCCGGTTGCGGCTCCACTACGCTCGGCGACAGGATCAACGATTTTACTGCTGGGATAAGACGCCTGGGGCTGAAAGGATTTAAGCCAGTAGACCAGATTTTTACCCCGTATGTGACTGGCGACTCTCAAACTTGAGACTTCCGATGCAAACAGCCAGACGCTTTACCAACTGAGCCAGCCCGTTAGAGAAAAAAAAAAAACACAACGTTTTGAGCTCGGAGAGGAGAGGAGAGGAGGGGATGAGGAAGAATTCCGAGCTCCGCCGCTAGGACCAAAAAGGCTTTCTCAAGTACTAGTGATCTGGTGTGAGATTAAATAATGTTGTGATCATCGCGATACTACAGCGATAGAAATTTATCTCGCAACTAGGAATAATAGCATCAAAATCTTTTCTTCGCTTTTTTCTTATGGTGTGGCGAAGTGTAGTTTATTCATGAGGAAAATATCAAAAGAACTTACCGGAAGTTTCCCAGCCCCAACGAAACCGTTCCAATGTCAAGTAATCATGATGTCTCGATAATGAGGAAAAAAAGTAATATTAGAGATTGAGTTCGAGAATCCGTTTTGTCCAAAAACCTTTTTATAAGTGTAAGGTCTTTAGGGAGATCATAAAAAGATAGGGAAGAAATCATAGGTGAATGTTATGTCTACTTTAGAGAGATGGAAAAGAAATCTGCAAGTATCTAGGATGATTTTGGTATAGTCAAGTTAGGTCTTGTTAATATTTGATCCTTATATATGACTGTATAAGAGCTTAGGAACATAGAAAGTTGAGCATAAGATATAGTAAATGAGAAGGATGAAGCGGGAAGGGAGCCGATGGGCACATCCAAGGGGCGCAAAGGCAGGAGAAGAGTGTAAAAATATAATATAGCAGGCACTTAAGTAGACAATAAATATAGATATGCAGGAATCTGATA
This sequence comes from Boesenbergia rotunda, assembly GCA_024364735.1. NCBI lineage: Eukaryota > Viridiplantae > Streptophyta > Magnoliopsida > Zingiberales > Zingiberaceae > Boesenbergia > Boesenbergia rotunda. The sequence goes on from JAGFNQ010000395.1 coordinate 359,434, forward strand.
AGAAAAAGAGCCGAGTTAGAAATAGTTATCCGGTTGAAACGCCGGTGTGCCAACTGCCCTTAGAGAATTGATTGCCGCCCTACGGTGCAAAGGCTCCCGGCAAAATTCCCCCAAGATCCGACAACCACGTGGCGTTCGTAGGTGCACTCCAAGATGAACGCTGCCTTCGGAGACAACCTCAGATCGCACTAGGCGAAGCCTCAAGACAAACCGACCGAAGAAAGCGAAAAGCGAAAGGAGTAAAGCGACAATCGCTTAGAGGGAGAAGGAGAGAAGAAAGCAGTGAATGAGATACTCTGCCTTTTTTCCCTCCTTTTATAGATTCGAAGAAACAATGAAGTGTCTCTTCGTGCTTGAGGGATCGCGGCCGCGCCTCGCGAGGCGTCGCGCCGTGCGCGACGCTGAGGAAGGTCGCGATTTCTCAAAAAAAAGAATAAAAGAAAAAAAATAAAAGGAAAGAAAAAATAAAACCAAAACAAATTGGTTTAGGAATCAAACCGAACCGAAATATGCAAAACCAAACCGGGCCGCCCGCAAGTGCGAGGCTCACGGGCTGGGGATTTGCACCCCCCCTGCGCGCGATAATCGTGTGCGTCGCGCCCGATTTATGGATTTTCGGCCCAGACCCCCTGAAACCACCTGGTTTGGGCTCAACCCGCGCATGCGTATAGGTCCCCCTAAGCCATCTAAGCATGGTTGGAATGACTTCATATATAAGGCATTCCAACTCCAATAGCTTAGCAATGTGGGACTAAACTTCCTTCAATAAATTTGAAATTCCAAACAAAATTCAACAATCCCCCACAAATTTCAAATTATAATAAATAATAAAACAGGTCTTGAGGCTTTGTCGTAATGAGCTTTCAGTGAAAATACCTTCCGGTTTGAATTTTCACCTAAGTAAACCAACACTACAAGAAAATTATGATTTCACAACACTTGAAAGACAACATTTTTTTAAAAAAGCGTTGTCTTTTTTTTTAACAACGCTTTTAGTGAAAACTGTTGTCTATGTTTTTTTATTTCTTATTAAAGACAACGCTTTCAAATATGCGCTGTCTATTGGCCTTTTTTTTAGATCAAACACAACACTTTTCAAAAAGCGTTGTGTTTGAGTATTTTTTTAGTATCTATAATAATAAAATTTTAGCAAGTTTTGTCTATGTAAAATACAGTGTAAAAAAAATAAAATAAAATAAATTAAAATTAAAAATAATAATTAATAAATAAATAAAAACATATATATAAACATACAAATATATATATACACATATATAAAAAGACCCAAGATCCCAAGATCATACTTTGAACAACTAAAAAAGAAACATTCTTTGTCAACAAGTATCCCAAGATCATTACATATGTTATATTATTATAGTAAACGTACTCTAGATGAACACTACAAGAAAAAAGACATATTGTGACATTTATTTTATGACATTTAATTGTAAATGCCGTTATAAACTAATTATAATGACACTTATTAAAATAGATTAATTTTATAAAAAAAGTATCTCATTAAACCTTTTATCATGACACATTTTATAAACGTCCTTATAAACCTAAACATTTTCTTATTAAAACATATTATTTATTTTGTTTTAAATTTTATAAAACCCACCCCTATTTATTTTGTTTTAAATTTATTTAAACCACCTCCCTGCATCCTTTTCCCATGCCCTAGCCTCTCGGCCTTCGCCCGCCGACTTCTCCTTTTCTTCTCTTCTTCCTCCTCCGCCGCAACTCACGGGCAGCTTCCCTTTCGTTCCCCTCTTCGAGCACGAGGAGAAAGCCACGGGAGAGCCATCTCCGAGATGAGCTTGCACGCGTAGCGATCACCACGACGATACCACACGAATTTGCAGGCCACACCCTCCTTGTGATTTCCCCGGCGAGTCACGTCGGCATCATCGTCTTTTAATCGCTGACGCCGCAACCCCTGTCTTGCGGATCGCTTCTTCATCGCCGCCCCTCCACTTCCAGTACGATCAGTCGCTAGCACCCCCAACTCATCTTCTTCGGCTCCGAGTGGGGTTGTATCCTTGGCGACTGAATTGGTGGATTTGAGCAAAACTGATCACATGATCTGGGCAAGGAGGGCTTCAAGCGGGCGATTGAGGTAAGACTTTGATTTTTGGTTCTGTGGTCGAATTCGGGATTGGAGTGCTTATTGTAGATAGTTTTTGATTGGAGTTTGAGTTGTAGATTAGAGTTTTGGGTCGGTGTTCCTGCTGTGTGTGTTGTCTGTGAAACCTTGCCGCATGGTACAATTGGGGAATTAGTGTTTGATCAGGGGTAGGACTTGTGGTTGATCCTAGATAGATTTGTGTGGGAAATTGATATTGGCTTGTTTCATTTCAGGTTTTGTTCGCTTCCATCATAACAATGCTTTAACATGCTTTTACACAAGTTTTGCATAGGTTTTGCACAAGTTTTACACAGGTTTTGCACAGGTTTATGCTTGCCTTCAGTTGCCATTTGAATTGGCTTATGCTTATTTCTATGAGGTCACAGAATCTGACATCATGAGGTGAGATCCCTTGCGATATTTTCCCTACTTACTCTTTTTTTTCTCTGGTATTTTGGTTATTTCCTCATACTTTTGTCATATTATTTGATCATCGACCACTTTAACTCCCATAATTGCTTTTAATATCCCTATGCATACCTGTCTTTTAATACAAAATAGTGGCATGGTTGTGAAGGCCTTTTGTTGATTAATGTGTTTTCCCATTACGTCATGCTAAGATAATTATTAACATAAAGTCGGATTAATTCCAACTCTTTGGGGTTGTTGGTTGCATGGATTGTTCATCCATTGAACTCTACGCTGGCTATATCATTATCAATATGTATATTTCTTAAATCACTATTAATTATATTAACTTATTTATACTTGAACATGCCTACTCCATCTTGTTTTATCATTAATTGGAGCTGTACCTAATTGCTATTGGATAGTCGCATGGTTTATGCTAAATAAAACTGAATAGAGAATATGTTGTAATTGTATGAAATTTCAAGGCAAAATTTAGTTTCATTTGTCTGAATTTGCAGTGCAGATGAGATGCAATGCCTGGCTAACTTTCTGCTATCAGTTTTTAATATATGGTTCCTTATCATGTACTCTGCATGACAGGTATGCGCTAACTGCAGCTTATCTCTTGGCAATTCAATTCTATACAAGAGTTGGCGGCAAGGTTTCTGTTATTCTCATCAAATATGAGAAAAATCAAGGAGAGGAATCAAGCGCAACCAGTTTAGTTTACAAGGTGATCCTGATTTTTGTCTTTGCGGTATAGATGTTGAGGATTTTTTTTTCTTCTTTTCCCTTAGTTTCATCTCTTTCTTTGCGGCTGCAGGTTTTTGGTCTCTATTTTGTGCAGTCGTATATTGGGTTGTTTTATCACGCACTCTTGCATAGAAATCTTTTGACTCTTCGACAGATTCTGATTCAGTGTCTCATCGTCTCTCAATCTTGTTGCCTGTTTTGTTATTGCAAGACATACATTTACAATCTATTTTCTTATTGACATATTAAATTTCAGATTCTGGAAAACATGATTGAGAATTCCATTCCCTTCCTTAAGTACACCTACAAAAAATAGAGGGCAGATTTCATAAATCATTTTTCTGTTTGACGACTATTTCACCACGGATCCAACATTTAACTTGCTTATGGATTTTATCGATGTCGTTTATCTCATTCACACATTATCTCTAACACGAATTTTTATTTTGATGCAGTGTTAAATCATAGTTAAAGAGCTTGAGAAGTTGAGGCCAAAGAAAAGTGTCATAGCTACCGGTGAAGGATGTTTTGATGATGATCTTGTTAAACTTAATATGGATATAAAGTTAATTTGAGGATTGTGCGACCATATATATTTTTTGTTTGGATAATATGAAGTTGTATCTTTTGTTAAATAGTTATATTTTAAAAAGGATTGTGGATGCTTTTATTTTTTGTTTGTGGATATTCATATTTACTGTTTGTGGATATTTTTTGTATGTTTTGGTAAAATATTTATGTTTTAAAAACTTTGACCTTGTAGTAAATGACAACGCTTTTTAAGCGTTGTAAAAGCTTTGTCCTGGAAAAAAATGACAACGCTTTATAAACATTGCAAAAGTGTGGTTTTTGTAAAAATCAACAATGTTGTTTAAGTGTTGCAAAAATGTTGTCTTTATAAAAAACAACAACGCTTTTTAAACATTAAAAAAGCGTTGTCTTTACACAAATTGACAACGCTTTTTAAGCGTTGTCTTTGAACATACTTTTAACAACAGTGCTTTTAACAACGCTTTTTAAGTCACATAGACAACGTGTAAAAAGCGTTGTTGTTTAGCTTTTTTCTTGTAGTGCAATCTTATTCACACAGGTTTGAAGTGAACTAAGTCTTGAACTTAAACCTTTAATATGTGAAAATCAATTGGCAACAACTCATCACAGGCGACGGTTGAATCCTTCTGGGTTGGTGCAAAGATTACGGCCATGCCACCGAATCTTGTTTCATAAGTGTTAAGGAGAGTTGCCCAGACCCCCCACACTGCGGCCTCACAGTTACACTTACATAGGTGAGTTCTCCAAGGATGTACTGCAAGCATCCTGTCATAAAGACCTCGAACTCATTAAGAGCCTTAAGCTCATCCTTACTAGCAGTCAAGCATCTATCCAGGGAAGAGACTTTGAGATTATATCTCAATCAAATTTATGCTTACGGTTCACCCTTATAGCTTGTTTATACCACATTGAACCTACTTCTTGGGATCTCCAATCAGATAGGTTGGGTTGCCGCTATAGATGAAACCAGAATAGGCCTCAGTCTCATTCCCTTACTGGATCTCTTGATTTTCTCAGAATCAAGTCCTTTTGTGAGTGGATCAGCAATATTGTCTTTTGAACTTACAAAGTCCAATGACACCACTCCGAGAGACACTAGCTCACGAACAGACTTCAATCTTATTTGTACATGTCTCTTCTGTTTCTGGTTATACTTGGAGCTTCTAATCTGAGCTATTGTTGTTTGATTATCACAGTTCACTGAAATAGGAGGTATTGGCTTCACAATCAAGGGAATCTCAGTAAGAAGACCCTTAAGCCAATCAACTTCAGTTACTGTGGTATCCAAAGCATACAATTCTGCCTCAGCTGTAGAACGGGATATGATCGTCTGTTTAACAGACCTCCAAGCAACTGCACTGCCTCCAAGTGTAAAAACATAGCCAGTAATGCCTTTACACTCAGCAGTGTCAGCTATCCAACTGGCATTACTATATCCTTCCAGGACTGCAGGGAACCTCCCATAGCACAAGCCCAAGGATATAGTACCCTTTAGGTATCTGAGTACTCTGTCTAATGCATCCCAATGTGTTCTGTCCGGACAGCTGGTAAACCTGCTCAATTTAGTTATAGCAAACGAAATATCAAGTCTAGAATAATTTGCCAAATACATTAGACTACCAATTATTTGGGAATATCTTAATTGAGACACAGCCACGCCACTCTTATTCTTGTGGAGAGTCTTTGAAGGATCATAGGGTGTGACTACAGATTTTATGTGACTATAACCATATTTCTCTAACACTTTCTCAACATAGTGTGCCTGAGAAATTGCTATTCCTTCAGTTGAGCGAGTCAACTTCAGCCCTAAAATCACATCAGCACAACCCATATCCTTCATATCAAACTTACCACTTAAGAGAGCCTTGGTCTCGTTAATAATTGAAAGGTTAGATCCAAAAAGTAAAATATCATCTACATATAAACATAAAATGATACATTTATCACCTTTCATTTTAGTATATACGCATTTATCAGAGTCATTAATTTCAAAGCCAAATGATAGCATAGCTCTATCAAATTTTTCGTGCCATTGCTTTGGGGCTTGCTTCAAACCATAAAGAGATTTTACTAACTTACAGACTTTATTCTCACTTCCAGAAACTACATATCCCTCTGGCTGATCCATATATATTTCTTCTTTAAGAACTCCATTAAGAAATGCCGTTTTGACATCCATTTGATGGACCTCAAGATGATATATGGATGTCAGTGCTATCAATACTCGGATTGTAGTAATTCTAGTAACAGGGGAATAAGTGTCAAAATAGTCAATCCCTTCCTTCTGTTTGAATCCCTTAGCAACCAGGCGGGCTTTGAACTTATCTACTGACCCATTAGGTTTTAACTTCCTCTTAAATACCCATTTACATCCAATGGTGGTGCAACCAGGAGGCAAATCTACTAACTCCCAAGTGACATTAGAGATAATAGAGTCCATTTCATTTTTAATGGCTTCTTTCCAGTGTTTAGCTTCAAGAGAAGCTATAGCATCTCTATATGTCACAGGGTCACCTTCTATATTATAGGTGATAAAATCTTTGCCTAAATCCTTAGACACACGTTGCCTCTTGCTCTTTCTCAATTCTGTACACTCACTAGATTCATCTAATCTAGAGTGACTTGAGGAAGGTACACCCACTAAGGATAATGAGACCTCTATGGAGGCAGAGTCATCTCTAGTAGGAGTACTAGAAATAGACTGAGGTGTTCTAGTCTTCATAGAAAATATATCCTCAAAGAATGTAGCATCACGAAGCTCCACAATAGTGTTTGTATCTATTCCAGAAATTTCTGATTTAATAATCAGAAATCTATATGCAGAACTATTCTGAGCATAACCCAAGAAGACACCATCTACAGTCTTCGGACCAAGTTTTTTCCTTTTATGTTCAGGTACTAGTACTTTTGCAAGGCACCCCCACACTTTAAGGTATTTCAAACTTGTCCTTCGACCTTTCCAAAGTTCATATGGGCTTTTATCCCTTGACTTCATAGGTACTCTATTTAACATATGACAAGCAGTGTATAGAGCCTCCCCCCACAAGAAATTGGGTAACCCAGAACTGCCTAACATGGAATTAATCATATTTTCAAGGGTTCGGTTTTTGCGTTCTGCTACACCATTAGATTGAGGACTATATGGAGCAGTGACCTCATTAATTATACCTGAATCTTGACAAATTTTTTGAAACAGGTTTGAGGTGAACTCTCCACCCCTATCAGATCTTATCCTCTTAATGGTTTGGTTTGTTTGATTTTCAGCTTCAGATTTGAAGATCATAAATTTATCTAAAGCTTCATCTTTAGTTTTCAACAAATAAACATAGCAATAACGAGAGTAATCATCAATGAAGGTAATGAAATACCTTTTATGGTCTCTCGTTATTAAACCGTTAAACTCACAACAGTCAATATGAATTAATTCTAAAATATTAGAATTTCTATCAACTGATTTGAAGGGTTTACGGGGCTGTTTATATTGCACACAAACTTCACATTTTTTCTTATAATTTATGGCATGCTTAGGAATCATGTCAAGATTCATAATCCTTTTTATAGTTTGAAAATTAACATGTCCTAATCTATCATGCCACACATCATAAGACTCAATGTTATAAGAACAACCAATATCACTAATTTTATTAATAATCGTATTTTCAACATTGAGTCTAAATAAACCTTCATTAAGGTAACCCTTTCCAATAAAGGTTCCTAAATGTAACAATACAACTTTATTACATTTGAAGTTTAGCTCATAACCAGCACGAACTAATTTTGACCCGCTAATCAAATTCCGTCGGACCGCTGGAACATGATGCACCTCATGCAGTGATAGGACCTTCCCTGAGGTAAATCTCAAGTCAACTCGTTGACAGTCCCGATATACTAGATTAAATTGTCACGAAAGTGTGGGACCATCAGAATTTAGATGTGAATGAATGAAATGCTGGAAACCCTTTTTGCAATCAAGAACAAAAGCATAGTAAAGGTGCCACAGGTCGTATTTTTTCTCGGGGACTAGTTGTCGTGTTTGATTCGAGCTTGGTTTATGTGTCGTTTGCGTATTTTGGGTTTCGAATGGAATATGGTTTGGGTTTCAATTTAGAATGAAAACACAATGAGAATGAAGGAAAACTCAACCATGGAACTTAACAAGTGATAGCAAGTTATCATTCAACCAAGAGGACTACTTATTCATCTAAAGTGCTCTGGCACAATAAATCTGATTTCAAGTGTAAAACAATTGCTAAACAAATGCATCTAAACAAAGATGCAATCTTTAGACGAAACCAATGCAAGATTATAAACCTAATTTCAGGAATAAGACTTGATACAAAGTAAGGCTTTGAAACAAACTTGATACTCAATTATTCAAACTCATGTGCCAATAGAGAAATCTGATACTAAGTGCAGGAATTGGACTGATCAATTCACAATCCAAAATAGGAAGATACTGATGGAGTGCTATGCAGAACAAGTAAAGAAATTTAGCACTTGACAGCTAATGAATTCGGACACAAAAGCAGGATTGATGAATTCATGCGCAGGAATTGCAGTAATGGATTTCAGATTTCAGAAATTGAATGCTACAACACATTGGATGAAGATTCCAACAAAACAGCTGAATCAAAGGCTATAGAATTCGAATGCAGATCTTCCTGATACAACTTCAGAAATGAAATCTGATGATATGCAGAAATGGAATTGATTAGCAGATTTGGCACAGCTAGGTTGCAGAATTGGATGAACAGATTTCGGATTGCAGAAATTTTGAATGCAGCAATATGAATTCAGTTAGTTTATTGATACAAGGAACTGATGCTAAGAACTAATTCTGCAGAAACTGCCTAAGAATGCAGCAAGAATTCTAAGCAGCACATGAGTGCAGAATTGCATGATCTGGATGCAAAATTTCAGAAATAAATTGGATGCACAAGCAACAGATGCAAGCTGAGTTCACATGCACAAACCAATGCTTGGAAAGAATTTCAGCTAACATGACACAACCACAACTGCATAAACTGCAGTAAATTGCATGAACATTGAAGAATTTCAGAAACTGCAAAGTTGCAGCAATCAACTGCAGAATTTTCAGAAATTCAGTGGGGAAATTCGGCTGCAGTTGGATGCAAAGATAAACAAGCTACTGCTGTGAAACAAGTGGATGTGAAGTAACAATTAAGGTACAAACTTCAGAAGCAAATAATTGTGAAGAAAAGGAATTTGATACGCATGAACAGGACTGATACACAGCTGAAACATTAATGCAGAAAACTGAACGAAATTTCAGAAGTAAGGCTCAATTCAGAAATGATTCACATGCGAAGTAAATTCAAACCTTTTGCCTTAGCATACTACACGTGATATCTAATTTTCAGGAATGAAATACATAAACAAACTGAACTTGAAGTAATTGCAGAAACCAAATTGATACACAGCTACAGCTGAATTGAAACGCAATCTGAGAACTGTAAACAAACTGAATTAACTCTAAGAATTTACTAAACAGGCTATCTAACTAACTACTAGCAGCATTTAAACACTAATTAGAGCTAGAACAATTCGGTAAACAAAGTTAACTAATCTGAAACAAAAGTGCAGAATTAAATTTGCGGCAGAACTAAAAGTTACTGCTAATACAATGAAATTAACTACGGAAATCTACTCCTCAATCCTCCCTAAGCTCAAATGCTTCTTGGTCGTCAAGCAAGAGTGAGCCTCGAACCCGCAAGCTCAGCAAATCAGTGGAAAAATAGCTCTGCGATTCAACTCCATTCAAACTCTGCCCAAGCTGAAATTAGCCATCGATTTCTTCAACTTTGATGTGGTGGATTGCGCCGATGAATTGGGAATGCTCCGAGCCTTCCAGGGAACCCCTCCGGCTAGCTCGGATGCAATGAAATGGTACACAACAGGGATTGACGAACTCAAGTGACAGAGCTACTGAAACCTCACGAAACTCTGTCTTTGGGCAAAATTCAAGCTAGAAACTCCTCTGTGAGCTCTCCCCGCTGACCTAACACTTGTGCTAATGAAGGATTTGAGGGGTCGCGCCCCTTGGATGAAGAAATGGTGAAAAAACGATGAAAAACTGAAGAAGGTGAACAGTGCGGCGAGGAAACGCGACGAAGGGCAAGCTGCGGAAATTTTTTCCTTAAGTAATTAAGCACGGACGGTCCAGATTGATTTGCTTCAATCCAACGGCTGATTTTGGTCTGATTTGAGCCAAACTTTGATGATGATGATCTGGGGTCAGGATCTGCCTCGTGGTAGCTCGGATCCTCCAGATTTGCAACGGATGGTCCAGATCAAGCTAATCTTTGAACGGATGATCTAGAGCCCTCCAAGCTTGATCCAACGGTTGATTGAGCTCTGATTGTGATGAAACCTTCAGATCTTAATCAGGGTGCTTGATCAACCCTAGCCCTAGCTTGGATGGCTTCAGATCATCCCGGATGGCTCAGATCTAGCCGCTTTTGAATCGAACGGCCCAGATTTAATCGTAATCTTGATAATATGATCCGGGTCACTTCCGACTCGAGTTTGACCCAATATGCCCTAGATCCTTGAACCTTGATGCCTACAAAAATAGATCAAGAATTTAGTGGCCAAAATAATCCAAAAATTTGCATATTTGCAATTAAGTCCAAAATAAAGGTAAGTTCTAAAACCTAGGGCAATTTCACAATTTCGGCAATAAAAACATAGGTCAAACATGGATTTTAGCAGCTCAAATAATCAATAAAATAGTATTTATCAACTCCCCCACACTTGAACTTGAGCGTCTCGCGAAAACAGTAAATATGTATCCCCTAGATTTACTTAAGCATAATTAGAAGCAAATGAAAAGAAATTACCTAAGGTTGTCAATTCTCATAAATCTAAGCTCTATGGATTAGTATCTTGTCCTTAAATCAACAACTTGGCCTTTTCATCTATCATAAGTCATTGAGATGAATCTAACTCATAGCCTTTCAAGGAAAATTTTTGGTGGCTCTCTTCTTAAGTTCTAACTTGATGATGGAAGTGGAGCTCACTCAAACACACATGCTTCTTGCATTTCCATAGGCTTACTTATTATCTACTCTCCACCATTAATCATGAATAGGATCAACATCTATAAAAACAATTAAAAGACATAGGAATAATGAAAAATGGAATAAGAGCCAAGAAAAGTGGAAAATTTGATAAAGTGGAAGACTTGAGTGCTTGAGGATGTTTTTGATGCTCTTTGCTTCTCTTATCAGTCCCCTAGTGAATTCCAAAGTTTGATGGAGTCAAACTAAAATAATTTCTTTGATTTGGATGAAAAACTCTTCCTTAGTCTAATGTGCTAAGTCTCCTCCTTACGTGCCAACTTTGCTTGCTTCCCTCTTTTCTCATTCTTCTTTTTCCTCCTTTCTTGCTAGTAAATTCAGAGTGTAGTGATGCAAGGCTTGGATTTGAATGAGATCAATCCCATTTTCTTTATGGTGCCGAAATTCTAATGTTGTGCCAACTCTATCTTTGCTCTCTTCTTTTTTTTTTCTTCTCTTTAAGCTTCTAATGTGCAATTGGAGCTCTGCGGTATTGAATTTGCATTCTAGAACTTGAAACATTAAATGACAATTAGGAAGTTAGATGCTCCAAATGTAATCTCCACTAACCATCTCTTACAATCTCCTTTTTTTTTTTGACACACTCTTCTTAAGTTGGCACACTTCCTTAAAATTCTTTTTTTTTTTCTTTTCCTTCTGTTTTAAGTCTAGCAACCAGATTACTTCCTTGTTCTAATAGGTTGGGATGTGCTTACAATTTGTGATACCTTCACACACTTCAATTCGTAATTCACAGCCCTTTGAAAAATCAAATTCACTTCCAATTGATACCAAACTGCTTGCATGGAAATATGCCAATCTGATTTCCTTTCTTTTCCAAACTGTTTTCTCAGCTTCTAATGCAGGAATTGGGAACAGCTCCATCAAGAATTCATCCATAGTTCAGCCATGTTTACAGCCCTTCTGCTTTTCAGAATTTCGAATTGTTGTACCTTGCAATTCATCCTTGGCAATTACAGAGTTCCATACCTATATTGAGTTCTATACCTATATGGAACTCTATGTGACCTTAACTTGACTCCTAGACCTAGATTGAGTTCCATACCTATATGGAACTCTATGATAGGATGGACCATCATCCTTAGCTTTAGGTTTGTATCCCAAACCTTTCTTGCTCCTAGAAGGACCATGATTTCCTAAGTCTAGGTTTTGAATTTTTGATCCCTTAAATAGATTTTCTATTTTCTTAAGGGATTTTTCCAATTTATCAAGTTTTGACCTCAAAACTTGATTTTCAATCATTACCTCCTCAAGACTTGGTTTTCTAGTATAGCCTTGGTGATTGTTTTTCTTGGACTTGTTTTGGGTAGGTCTATCCTTAAATGATCTAAAATCTTCTCTATCCTTAGATGTGGTAGACCTAGCATGGAAGGCTCTATATTTTTCTTTAGGTTTTTCATACCTCCTATTTTCATGATAAATAGCATTAAAATGATAATAATTTCTAGCATGCGTATTATCATGATTTAAGTTAGTACCATTACCTAGTGGTACCTTAGTCTTGTTCTTGGAGGCTCCCCCTTGATTTGAGCTCCTCCTTTTTGCCTTGGTCGGATCCTTCCCTTTTGGACATTGATTCCGATAATGTCCCTTTTGTTTGCATGAGAAGCACACAATGTGCTTCTTATCCTTCTTTGCCACGGGGCCGACCTCCTTTGGCTTCTCCTTGGTCTTGGGTGCCACTTGCACCTTCTTCTTGACCAATTTGGGACACTTACTCTTATAGTGCCCTTTTTCCCTACACTCAAAACAAATGATATGATTTTTGTTTTTACAACTTGAAATTTTTATACCTTCATGTGTTGTAGAGGTGGCACTTTCTTCTTCTTCATTGACATTGGAATATGATATTGAAGCTTGTCTTTGATCCGATGCCAATGACACATTTTGCTCCCCCTCAATCCTAGAGGTGGAGGCTTCTTGAATTTCCTCTTCAACCCTTGAGGTAGAGGCTTCTTGAGCTTCATCTTCGGATGTTGAGCACCTCTCAACTTCCGAGTCCTCTTCACTTAATGAATCTCCCTCTTCAGATTTATCTTGATTTGGTATAGTGGAGGGATCTTCATGAAGCCTTGCCAATTTGCTCCATAGCTCTTTGGCGTCTTGAAATTCTCCAATCATGTCCAAGATGGTGCTTGGCAAAAGATTGACGAATAGCTTGATCACTTTGTAGTTGGTCTCGCATCTCTTGATTTGCTCCTCATTCCATTTGCTTTTCTTGAGGAGTTTTCCTTTCGAGCTTGTTGGAGCTTCAAAGCCCTCCATTAGAGCAAACCATTGCTTTATCTCCATCATGAAATAATTCTCAATCTTTGACTTCCAAAGATTGAAATTTTCTTTGTCGAATGGTGGAGGTGCCCTTGTGTCATAGCCAAACTCCATTTTTGAAATTGAAACCCCTTGATGATGACTTCTTGAAATTAGGGTTTCTTCCAACTTCTTCTTCTTCCTCTAGCTCTTGCCCTCTTGGCGATGAGTCCAAAGAAGAGCAACCTGGCTCTGATACCACTTGTTGGGACCGGTAGACGAGCTAGAGGGGGGGTGATTAGCTCCGATTTGCTCCGTGATGATTTGTCGCGGCGGAAGACTCGAGCAAATGCTAACACAAAGGATTTACTTGGTATCCACCCCGGTCGGGTGACTAATCCAAGGATCCACTCTCCTCACTCTCTCATACACTATGAAAGATCTCCTTCTTGAGGTGGAGAAACCTCTTACAAGCTTTCACAAAGATACAACAAGAATCAAAGCAAACACAAAATGAAATCTTACAGGATTTACAATGAATAAACTCTCTTTGCTTTCCTTGCTATCTTCAAGCTTGTGGTTGCCTCTAGAACCTTGGAAATGCAGCAGCAAAAACCTCCAAGACTTCCCTTGAGATGACACCAATGAAGGAGGAAAAAGGGGAGAAGAGCTGTGGCTCAAAACCTGCGTGAAAACCCTTATACCCGACGCCTAGGGTTCCCTAATCGATTACCCAATCGATTACCACGTCATACTAGCCGTTCAACGGCTAGTTTTTGAACCTGAATCGATTAGCCAATCGATTAAGACTGCCCTTAATCGATTGACCAATCGATTAAGAGAAGGCTGAATCGATTACCCAATCGATTCAGCCACCTTCTGTTCTCGCAACAAACTCTCTTAATCGATTACCCAATCGATTCACTTTCTCCTTAATCAATTACCTAATTGATTAAGATCCTCCTTAATCAATTACCTAATTGATTACCATCCTTCTTAATCAATTACCCAATTGATTAAGATCCTTCTTATTTTCGCGAGACAACAACCCAATCGATTGAGACCAACCTAACTTGTGTTCACGGTCAACCCCTTTGACCAACCTCGATTTTACGGTCAACCCCTTTGACCAACCTGGACTTCACGGTAAACCCCTTTGACCAACCTGGATTTCTTCTGCCTAGTTCCCAACTAGGACTTAACCTGATTCCCCACCAGGTTTGCCTAACACTCGAGTTAGGTCTAGTCTCTCGGTAGACTTCCACCTTGCCTAGCATGCGATCTCCCCGATCCATCTGGACTTCACCTAGTCCCACTAGGTCTTCTCCCATGCCAGCGTGCGATCTCCCTGATCCACCTGGACTTCACCTAGTCCCACTAGGTGTGCCTAGTCCCACTAGGTCTTTTTCCATGCCAGCGTGCGATCTCCCCGATCCACCTGGACTTCACCTAGTCCCACTAGGTGTGCCTAGTCCCACTAGGTCTTTTCCCATGCCAGCGCGCGATCTCCCCGATCCACCTGGACTTCACCTAGTCAAGTCTCCAGTCAACCTTGACCCACTTGACACCATACGACATTCAACCATAATTATCAAATTCAAACATCAATGTCAAACATCGAAACATACACCTCAAGCTCACCCAAGCTTGCTAGACTCAAGCTCACCTGAGCTTTGTCAAACTAGGTCAACCCTGACCTAACCATGATTGCACCAACATTGACAACCAAATTTAATTTATTTTCAAAAGACTCTAAAATGACAATAAGATAACCTAGAGGGATACATTTATTCCTAATCATACAAGAAAAAGTGCTAAAACTATATTTACAATGACATGGTATTTACAATGATTTTTATTCATGTTACTCTACTCACTTATTTATTAACAAGAACTCATTTTAAGAGTGAAAACATGCAATAAAGGAAAAGGTAACAAAAATCAAACTCCCTTTTATTTCTGGCGGTCGGAGTCTGTCAAGAAAAAGTCTCCACCGTGGTAGTGGAGGAGTCAGGGTGTGCGAAAAAGCTTGTTCCATTTGTTCAACTTCACTGTGTATCGCTCCCCCACACTTGGACTTAACTGCAACCTGTTCAGGTGGACGAAGATTCTTTAAATACAAGACCCATTTAAGAGGTAGAGTGTTTTGAATTAAAGTAAAATCTACTCCCTCTTTATTCTTTTTGGGACTCATTTCAGGAGGTTTCAGTCTGTTCAAATGAAGCTCCCACTCCAGCAGTCTTCTGGACCCTGCAAAACAATGTAATACCCCTCTCAAGCGTGCAGGGTACGAAGGAAATAAAATAATATCAGTCTTTGCATAAAATTTATCCAACAATGCATCACATTCAATAAAATCAAGTTTAGGCATCTCAAAGAATTTTTTACAATGAATATTTACCCAAGATGCATCAAGACACTTATCATAATCAATGAAATCTATTTTGGATGCTCCAATGAAATTTTCCCAATTATTTCCCACACATGACAAATCAAGATATGTATCGCAGCCTATAAAATCAACTTTTGGTATTTCTCTTGATGTTTCCAAAATAAAAGAAATACTTACCTGATCGCGTTGACAAATACCTGGAGGTCCCATAATGATAGATGTGTCCATAGCCTCCTCCTGGTCAAGTATGAGTTCCATATCAGGTTCAAGTTCTAGTAGGCGTTCAACTGGTATAAGTGATCCTTGGGGCTCTGTACAATCCCCTACACTTTGAATCTCAACAGAAATAGGTGATCCTTGGGGCTCTGTGCAATCCCCTACACCTAGAATAATCTCTCCAGCTGGAAAAACATCTGAAATGTTTTCTGAAAATTCCTCAGTCTCTGCAGTAAATACTCTCTCAGCCTCCTCTGAATGAATAGCTCCTCCAGAAAAATCCTCTAGAAATCCCTCAGCCTCTAACTCTGTCTGCTCCAGCTTCTAAATAATATCCATGCTCCTGATGGAGCGATCCTCTCTCGGATGCTTCATAGCATCGAAAAGGCTAAATTGAATAACCGTATCTCCAATCTCCATGGAAAGTGTACCGGCATATACATCAATCTTTGTTCTGGCCGTCTTCAGAAACGGTCTGCCTAGAATAAGTGGAGAACGGTGTGCAAGATAATCTCCCTCTATATCCAAGATATAAAAATCTGCAGGAAATATTAGCTCCTTTACCTTCACCAAAACATCCTCAATCATACCTGCTGGGCGGGTCTGGCTCCTGTCTGCTAGCTGTATCACCACGCCAGTGGGCTGTAAAGGGCCTATGCTGAGCATCTGAAAGACTGACCTGGGCATCACATTTATGGAAGCTGCTAAATCAAGCATAGCATCATGGAATGTAGTGCTCCCTATCTCACAAGAAACAATAAACATCCCAGGGTCTTCACATTTCTGAGGTAGGGCATGGATGAGCGAAGAAACATTTTTCCCAATCCTGACCAATTCATTTTCCTTAAGCTTCCTCTTGTTAACACAAAGATCCTTCAAAAACTTAGTATACTTTGGAATTCTTTTGATCATGGTCAACAAAGGTATATTAATCTCCACTTTGCTGAAAAGCTCCACTAGTTCATTAAATTCCTTAGCCTTCTCCTTCTCCCCTTGTCTTTTGGCATGTGTTCTTTGCTGTGGAAAGGGTAAAGGAACCCTAAAATCATCTTCTTTGGCCGGATGTGGAGAGGCTGAATTCTGCTGTGCTGTCCCCTGCGTAGTGGCTGCTGTCCCTTGCGTCTCGGCACTGTTTTCTTCTCCGTTTGTCACCAAATTTGGAGGGTCACTTGAGGAATGGGTTGGGAACGGGCTAGGGTTGGAATCAGCTGAATTTGAAGTCATTTCATGCATTTTCTGAGCTGGAATCGCAGTTGCTATCCGGTTTTCTGAAAAATATGCTCTTGGATTCTTTGGAGATGAAGTGACCTTCCCACTCCTTAAATAAATAGCTCTCACATTTCCTTTAGGATTAGGAACAGTTTGGGAAGGTAATTGACTTGATCCTTGAGCTCGATTCTGATTGATCCCACTAGCCAATTGCCCTATTTGCCTCTCAACGTTTTGTTGCCAAGCTTGTTATTGTTGGTGCCAAGCTTGTTGTTGCTGCATCATCTGTTGAAACATATCATCAACCCTCTGTTGAGGCATATTTCCTCCACTTGAGCTCCCATAACCTCCTTGGTTAGAATAGCTCCTTGACTGATTTTGAAAGGATGAAGTAGGCTGAAAATTTTGAGCTTGCTGATTTGGTTGAAAACATGTCTGTTGGGGCTGATTAAAGGATGGAGTGGGCTGTTGATATGACTGATTTAAGGGCTGATATTCTTGGAAATTTTGCTGGGAATTGTAGGGCTGAAAGTTCTGATTTTGAGATGGAAAATTAGGTGGTGAGGGCTGAAAACTCTGATTTTGAAACCCTTGACCGTAGGGCTGAAAATTTTGATTCAAGGGCTGTGATGGCTGAAAATTTTGTTGATTTGGAGCTTGGAAAGCTGGGAATGATTGAAAGCCATGCTGCCCTTGATAAGATTGCTGGAATTGAGATTCAAATGGCTGGAATTGTTGCTGAAATTGTTGGGAATTAGGCTGAAACGGAGGCTGAAAACTTTGGTTTGATGGCTGAAAAGTTGGCTGATTGTTTTGAGTTTGTTGGGGCTGCTGGAAGTTCTGTAATGGTTGCCGTGAAGGTTGATTTTGAGGCTCTTGTTGGCAGAAAGCATTCCCATACCTCAAGTTAGGATGATTCCTCCAACCGGGGTTATAAGTAGAGGAATACGGATTGTTTCTTGCTGGAAATTGTCCTCTCACCAATGCTGCTACTGTTTCATCCTGTTGGATGGTGGGGCATGAATCTGAGGTGTGCTCTAGACTAGAGTAAATGCCACACACACTTATCATTTGACTTGACTGCGGAGGTACTGAAGGAGTTGAACTTAGTCTTTCCACTTTTAAATCTATTTTCTTAACAGCCGAGGTGAGCTCCATCAATGCATTCTGAACGTTTTGATCAGTAGGAACTACCTGAACTTCACCCACTCCTCTGGTGGTCAAGGCTCTGCCTCCAAATTGTTGGGAATTCTCAGCCATATTAGAAATCAACTCCCTAGCTTGCATTGGTGACTTGTTCACTAGGGCCCCTCCAGCTGCAGCATCTATCAGGACTCTATCCATCTGCAGCAGTCCCTCATAAAAATATTGAATCAATAATTGCTCACTGATTTAATGCCGGGGGCAACTTGAACACAACTTATTAAATCTTTCCCAGTAATCATATAGTGTTTCGCCCACCACTTGCTGAATCCCACAGATACTTTTTCTGATTATAGCTGTGCGGGAAGCTGGGAAATACTTCTCCAAAAATGCCTTCTTCATAGCGATCCAACTAGACACATGTCCTGTAGGCAGATAATAAAACCAGTCTTTGGCTGCTCCTGTCAGTGTGAAGGGAAAAACTCTCAGCTTGATGTCTTCTTCAGAAATGCCCTGAGGCTTCATAGTGGAGCATACCACATGGAATTCGTGCAGGTGTCTGTTAGGATCCTCTCCAGTCAATCCCTGAAACTTTGGCAACAAATTAATAAGTCCAGATCTTAACTCAAAATTTCCACCCAGCTCTGGGTAAGCTATGCTGGAGTACTGAAATGCAGCATCGGGTGCGGCGAGCTCCTTCATGGTTCTTTGGTGGTCTGCCATGTCTCTGCCTGAGTGAGTAAAGATAGTCTGAATAGGAGGGATATCTGTAGTCTCAGAAAGAATGGCCTGGCTCCTCCTGGCTCTGAAAGTCCTCTCAATCTCAGGGTCGAAATCTTCTAAATCACCACCTAAAGACCTAGTCATAAAATCAAACAAATCGCAGTAAAAGTGGATAAAGAGATAAAACAAATAGAAATCAAATCAAAAGATATAACAATAAGCACAAAAATAAATCAAGAATGATATAAAATAAGTGCACAAGCAAAAATCAAACAATTCAACTAGTTGCTTCCCCGGCAACGGCGCCAAAAATTTGACAGTCCCGATATACTAGATTAAATTGTCACGAAAGTGTGGGACCATCAGAATTTAGATGTGAATGAATGAAATGCTGGAAACCCTTTTTGCAATCAAGAACAAAAGCGTAGTAAAGGGGCCACAGGTCGTATTTTTTTCTGGGGACTAGTTGTCGTGTTTGATTCGAGCTTGGTTTATGTGTCGTTTGCGTATTTTGGGTTTCGAATGGAATATGGTTTGGGTTTCAATTTAGAATGAAAACACAATGAGAATGAAGGAAAACTCAACCATAGAACTTAACAAGTGATAGCAAGTTATCATTCAACCAAGAGGACTACTTATTCATCTAAAGTGCTCTGGCACAATAAATCTGATTTCAAGTGTAAAACAATTGCTAAACAAATGTATCTAAACAAAGCTGCAATCTTTAGACGAAACCAATGCAAGATTATAAATCTAATTTCAGGAATAAGACTTGATACAAAGTAAGGCTTTGAAACAAACTTGATACTCAATTATTCAAACTCATGTGCCAATAGAGAAATCTGATACTAAGTGCAGGAATTGGACTGATCAATTCACAATCCAAAATAGGAAGATACTGATGGAGTGCTATGCAGGACAAGTAAAGAAATTTAGCACTTGACAGCTAATGAATTCGGACACAAAAGCAGGATTGATGAATTCATGCGCAGGAATTACAGTAATGGATTTCAGATTTCAGAAATTGAATGCTACAACACATTGGATGAAGATTCCAACAAAATAGCTGAATCAAAGGCTATAGAATTCGAATGCAGATCTTCCTGATACAACTTCAGAAATGAAATCTGATGATATGCAGAAATGGAATTGATTAGCAGATTTGGCACAGCTAGGTTGCAGAATTGGATGAACAGATTTCGGATTGCAGAAATTTTGAATGCAGCAATATGAATTCAGTTAGTTTATTGATACAAGGAACTGATGCTAAGAACTAATTCTGCAGAAACTGCCTAAGAATGCAGCAAGAATTCTAAGCAGCACATGAGTGCAGAATTGCATGATCTGGATGCAAAATTTCAGAAATAAATTGGATGCACAAGCAACAGATGCAAGCTGAGTTCACATGCACAAACCAATGCTTGGAAAGAATTTCAGCTAACATGACACAACCACAACTGCATAAACTGCAGTAAATTGCATGAACATTGAAGAATTTCAGAAACTGCAAAGTTGCAGCAATCAACTGCAGAATTTTCAGAAATTCAGTGGGGAAATTCGGCTGCAGTTGGATGCAAAGATAAACAAGCTACTGCTGTGAAACAAGTGGATGTGAAGTAACAATTAAGGTACAAACTTCAGAAGCAAATAATTGTGAAGAAAAGGAATTTGATACGCATGAACAGGACTGATACACAGCTGAAACATTAATGCAGAAAACTGAACGAAATTTCAGAAGTAAGGCTCAATTCAGAAATGATTCACATGCGAAGTAAATTCAAACCTTTTGCCTTAGCATACTACACGTGATATCTAATTTTCAGGAATGAAATACATAAACAAACTGAACTTGAAGTAATTGCAGAAACCAAATTGATACACAGCTACAGCTGAATTGAAACGCAATCTGAGAACTGTAAACAAACTGAATTAACTCTAAGAATTTACTAAACAGGCTATCTAACTAACTACTAGCAGCATTTAAACACTAATTAGAGCTAGAACAATTCGGTAAACAAAGTTAACTAATCTGAAACAAAAGTGCAGAATTAAATTTGCGGCAGAACTAAAAGTTACTGCTAATACAATGAAATTAACTACGGAAATCTACTCCTCAATCCTCCCTAAGCTCAAATGCTTCTTGGTCGTCAAGCAAGAGTGAGCCTCGAACCCGCAAGCTCAGCAAATCAGTGGAAAAATAGCTCTGCGATTCAACTCCATTCAAACTCTGCCCAAGCTGAAATTAGCCATCGATTTCTTCAACTTTGATGTGGTGGATTGCGCCGATGAATTGGGAATGCTCCGAGCCTTCCAGGGAACCCCTCCGGCTAGCTCGGATGCAATGAAATGGTACACAACAGGGATTGACGAACTCAAGTGACAGAGCTACTGAAACCTCACGAAACTCTGTCTTTGGGCAAAATTCAAGCTAGAAACTCCTCTGTGAGCTCTCCCCGCTGACCTAACACTTGTGCTAATGAAGGATTTGAGGGGTCGCGCCCCTTGGATGAAGAAATGGTGAAAAAACGATGAAAAACTGAAGAAGGTGAACAGTGCGGCGAGGAAATGCGACGAAGGGCAAGCTGCGGAAATTTTTTCCTTAAGTAATTAAGCACGGACGGTCCAGATTGATTTGCTTCAATCCAACGGTTGATTTTGGTCTGATTTGAGCCAAACTTTGATGATGATGATCTGGGGTTAGGATCTGCCTCGTGGTAGCTCGGATCCTCCAGATTTGCAACGGATGGTCCAGATCAAGCTAATCTTTGAATGGATGATCTTTAGCCCTCCAAGCTTGATCCAACGGTTGATTGAGCTCTGATTGTGATGAAACCTTCAAATCTTGATCAGGGTGCTTGATCAACCCTAGGCCTAGCTCGGATGGCTTCAGATCATCCCGGATGGCTCAGATCTAGCCGCTTTTGAATCGAACGGCCCAGATTTAATCGTAATCTTGATAATATGATCCGGGTCACTTCCGACTCGAGTTTGACCCAATATGCCCTAGATCCTTGAACCTTGATGCCTACAAAAATAGATCAAGAATTTAGTGGCCAAAATAATCCAAAAATTTGCATATTTGCAATTAAGTCCAAAATAAAGGCAAGTTCTAAAACCTAGGGCAATTTCATAATTTCGGCAATAAAAACATAGGTCAAACATGGATTTTAGCAGCTCAAATAATCAATAAAATAGTATTTATCACTCGTCCAATCCCTAACACTTTGGCTGCAGAATGATTCCCCATGGTTACGGAAGTGCCTTCAATTACCTGATAAGTAAGGAAGGCAGAGCGATCAGCACAACAGTGCACATTAACACCTGTATCAACTAACCACTCATTGGGTTGATAAATCAAATTTAGTTCGGGGTTAATGGAAACGAACCCATTGCTGGTGCTAGTCACAACATTGACCTGCGCCTTGGTGTTGGGCACATTGCCTTGGTTCTTCTTCTTGTCCTTCCGTTCAGGACAGAATTTGGCAAAATGTCCAACTTGTCCACAAGCCTAGCACGGTCTAGTCCCATGCTTCTTCTGAACCTTTGGTTTGGGTTTCATTTTGTTTTTCATTTTTTGGTTTTTGAACTTGTTCTTGTCAGAAGAGACCACCACATTTGCCTTTGGAGCAAAAATCCATAGGCATCCATTTATCATCATCCTTATGTTGCTTCCGATGTTCTTCCTCGATATTTAAGGCAATCATTAAATCATCAAGAGAGATTTTACCTCTCCTGTGTTTAAGTGTCATGCCAAAATCTTCCCAACTCGGAGGCAACTTTTCGATGATAGACAAGACTTGAAGTTTCTCGGGTATCGGCATTTCTCGATCGGCAAGACTGTGAATCAAAATTTGAAATTCATGGGTCTGCTCAATGACAGATCTACCCTCAACCATTTTGAAGTTTAAGAACTTCCCCACGGTGCACTTCTCTAAACCAGAGTCCTCGGAGTTATATTTTTTATCCAAAGATTTCCATAACTCTTTGGCCGAGGTTGTAGAGCAGTACACATCAAATAATGCGTCTGAGAGGGCGGACAGGATTCCCCCATGGCAGAGATAATTCCTCTGTTTAAACCTCTCAGTGGAAGCACTACGGGTAGGTTCTTCTTCATCAGGTGAAGGAGGATCCGATTCTATAACGGAGAAAAGCCCCAGCGTAGTAAGCCAAAATTTCATTCGTTGTTGCCAACGTTTGAAATTTTGCCCGAAAAACCTCTCAGGTTTGGCGCTAGCCTCATCAGACCCCGACATTCTAACATTTAACATGTCTATTTAGGTGCAATCAATTCTCTAAGATTGTAAAAATATAATATAGCAGGCACTTAAGTAGACAATAAATATAGATATGCAGGAATCTGATAAGAAAAAGAGCCGAGCTAGAAATAGTTATCCGGTTGAAGCGTCGGCGTGCCGACTGCCCTTAGAGAATTGATTGCCGCCCTACGGTGCAAAGGCTCCCGGCAAAATTCCCCCAGGATCCGACAACCACGCGGCGTTCGTAGGTGCACTCCAAGACGAACGCTGCCTTCGGAGACAACCTCAGATCGCACTAGGCGAAGCCTCAAGACAAACCGACTGAAGAAAGCGAAAAGTGAAAGGAGTAAAGCGCCAATCGCTTAGAGGGAGAAGGAGAGAAGAAAGCAGTGAATGAGATATGTTGGGAATGAGATGGCTAGAGAGGAGGGGGTGAATATAGCCAATCACTTCTTCTTTGAAGAGTTATCAAATTTCTGCGCTTGAAGTTATTAATAGCACAGCAGAAGTATGGGAAAACAAAACTTGCAGAAACTTAAACCAAAACCTAACTAGCAAGATTAGCAAGATCGCTAACAAGGAGATTTTACAAGGTTCGGGGATAACTTGCCCCTACTCCTTGGCGTGCCCTTAAGGTGGGCGATCCCTTGATCGTCGGCAGATCAAGCCCCGGTGATCACCGGATATGAAGCAACCTCCTTCTCGGTGGAGAAACCTCCCCACAGTGTGTTTCAAACAATGATATAGAATGAGCACAAAGAAACAACAAGAAGGATCTTACTCAAACACTTAGCAAGGACAAAAACACAGCAAGCTTCCCTGAGCTCCACCTAGTGGCGATCTCACGCAAGAACCCTTCTCCGTGTCTTCCCACTGTCGGACTCCAAGCCTCTTGTCTTCTCCTTCAAGTGCTCAAGTATGATGATTGCTTCTCAATAGCTTGCTCAGAATGATTGAAGAACTCAAGAACAGCAAGCTTGATGTGGAGCCAAACAGAACACTGGAACTCAAGAGCACAAGAATGAATCGATCGATACTGAACACTACAACTCTCGTTCCTTTTGTTTCTCCGCTAAGCAACAGATGATCTCATCTCCAGCAGCCTACAGCTGCCTCACTGCCAACGCGCCAGCTACACTGAACCCTAACTGAACTTCCTGAGCTCCCTCAGCCAAGCTTCAGTCAGCAGCTTCAGTCCTGCATCCAGCCGTTGCAACCTGTGTGGAGAAAGGGACAAACCTGCTCCAAGGAAAGCTCTCTTTGACTTCTCCTTGAGTGTTTGAATCCTCCCCTGTCACCTGAAACTTACTCAGAGTATTAGAGCAGCAAATTAAGCAGCATATCAAATATCAGAGGAAAGTGGCAGCGAATCGGTTGTGTTCAGACGCGATCAGAGCGTCTGACAATGCAATTTGAATTAAAGTGATCGGTCACCGGACCGATCAGAAAGCTTCCTGATCGGTCACCAGACCGATCAGACTGGCTCCAGACCGATCAGGCTCCGTCCTGATCGATCCCCAACGCTCAATCAGAAATCGCGATTTCTTTGAGATTCTCCTGGACCGATCACCAGACCGATCCCAGGTCGTGGATCGTTCACCGGACCGATCCACCCTCATATTGGGTGATTTCTGAGTTTCGCAGGTTAAGCCTTCTGATCGGTCACCGGACCGATCAGGCAGCCTCCTGATAGGTCACCAGACCGATCAGAACCTGACCAGACCGATCAGGCTCCGTCCTGATCGATCATAGAGAGGAACCTGCGACGCTTGATCGTTCTCCGGAACGATCTGCACAGTAAACCTGATCGGTCATCAGACCGATCAGGAGCAGTTCAGCAAGAGAAATCAACCTCACTGCTCGCTCCCTGATCGGTCACCAGACCGATCAGGAGCCAGTCAATGGGTGAAACGCATACTCCCTGATCGGTCACCAGATCGATCAGGAGCAACACAGTAGGTTCCCAACCTCACTGTGTGCTCCCTGATCGGTCACCCGACCGATCAGTCATCGCTGGATCGGTCACCAGACCGATCCACGAAAGAGCAGCGTGCCAAAATCTCTGATCGATCACTAGACCGATCCAGGGACTCAAACTCAGCCCTCCAAGCTAAGTTTCCATCCACCTTAGCCCTCCAAGCCAAGGATTTTCCATCTAACTCTCCAAGTTGGGAATTTGCACCTAACCCTCCAAGTTAGGACTTTTCACCTAGCCCTCCAAGCTAGGACTTTTCACCCAACCCTTCCGAGTTAGAACATCATCCAACCTAGCCCTCCAAGCTAGGCACCTGACCCTCCAAGCCAGGACTTTTTCACCTAATTCTCCAGGATGGGAATTTGCACCTAACCCTCCAAGTTAGGACTTTTCACCTAGCCCTCCAAGCTAGGATTTTTCACCCAACCCTTCCGAATTAGGACTTTTCCAACACCTAGCCCTCCAAGCCAGGACTTTTCAACACCTAACCCTCCAGGTCAGGACTTTCCAACACCTAGCCCTCCAGACTAGGATTTTCCATACCATGCCTGATCCCCGATCAGGACTTAATCATAATCAACATGATCAACCTAAACTAAGATCGATGTCAACACCAAAACAACAATCAGGGTCAGACTGCATCAACAATCTCCCCCTTTTTGTTGTTTGACAATCTGATTTTAAGTTTAGGGATCTCAATATATATTTTTTTCCAACTTTAGAATCATAGGGGAATCCAGATCCTCCCCCTACAACATGATCATTCTAAACTTAACCAATCCACACTCTCCCCCTTTGTCGAACACCGAAAAGGGGCAAGAGGGACTGTTAAGATTAAAACAAACTCCCCCTCAACCCTAGAGGTATCAACAAAAATGTGATAGTTTGTGGATTAATCATACGACCGCATGTGAAAATGTATCACAAGACATAGCAAGCACATGCATCATATGCGTATGAAGTATCAGATCACAGAACATGCCATAATATTCATAAGTATCAAGTAAACATGACAGTGTAAGCATGAACATGGCAATGCAGATCATAGTCATATAAACAACATGTCATCAACAATAGGCATACTATCATGTGATAAAAACATAATCATGGTAATATAGCACAAATCCAAATACTAGTCATCATAGCATCATCAAACAGTAACATCTTAAGCAAGATGGAACAAAAAGGTCAGGATGTACACATCCGTCAAAGACAACAAACATGAACATAAAGCGGTCAATCGTCAGCTGGATCATCGTCTGAATCATCAATGTAGATGATATCTCCTGGTGAAGGGCCACTGGGAGATGCACCATCTGGAAATGTATGATGATACCATTCTTCATACCATCTGTCCTGGAAGGAGTGCATCTCAGAGACATCAGAGGCTAAAACATCGAGACGGTGATCAAAAGTCTGAAACTCTGAGCGGACCTCCTGTCGCCAGAGCTCAGAGATATGCAATTCGTGCTCTAACTTCCGCTCTATCTCCGCTACTTGCCAGCGTAGATCAGGAATCCACTCATCATAATCGGCAGTAGTAGCTGGCGCCCCCTGGTCACGGGCTGCTCTCGGTAGCTCCCCTGCATGTCTGCGAGCCTTCCACCTTAGCCCCTGAGTCCCGAGAACAATGTCGGACTGAGCAAGCATGCGACGATCCAGACGGCAGTCCTGTCGGGTCATGGGCACAATACGGCCCTGTGAAACATCGATGCCAACCGACGCCAACCAGGCAGTGATGATGTGGCCGAATGGCATATAGACCGACTGGGATGAAGGCATACTGTGTACGATGATAGAGAAGTAAACGGAAGCCACTGGGTCAAAATCTAGCTGCTGATGCAACCCGTAAAGCATCAAGCAGTGGAACGGTCGAATCTCATCGAGATGTTTCGAGGTAGTGGGAAGGAGACAATTGGTGATGATTTTAAACAACACATAGTCAACAAGGGAGAGATGAAGAGCAGGAAACGTGGGAAAGTCACGGGTGCACTCACAAGAACCCCCTGGCCTGGGGTGGCCTAGGAAGTACTCGTAGATGGAATCGGGAGTCACTCCATCGAAAGGAACTGGAAGAGGGTTAGGAGGGAATGGATAGAGAAAAGAAATCATTGTCTGACGGCGA
>JAGFNQ010000395.1:390911-493776 GCA_024364735.1 Boesenbergia rotunda
ATTCGTCCATTAAGTCTTCAAAAGACTTAGCCATTTTAAGCTTCAGATGCATCTCTGATAAATTCAGATTCGACTTATCTCTCTTGATCGGAAAATCCAATTTTCAACTCGTTTTAAATCCCTCGGATTACTCGTAGTGCGTGTGACTAAATAGGCTTTCGATTCATGTTGGCCGTCTATAATCAACCAATTATAGAACGATCATGAGTGACACTTAGTAGTACATCATGACCCCCAATTAATCAAAAGATCAACGGTTGACCTCAGAAATAATTCTGAAACCCTTCAGCAGCTATAATGAGTCGTGCCTCATTCCCTTCATTTACCACTCTCATCATTGTCTAATCTTGTGTTTGTCGCCATAGGAGTGGTTACCTCTTTTGAATCACTCATATTGAATTTTCGAAGCATTTCTTGTGTATACTTTGATTGGTGCACATGGATTCCATCGCGAGTTTGCTTGATTTCAAGTCCAAGGAAGAAAGTCAACTCTCCCACTAGACTCATTTCAAACTCACTCTCCATGTGTCCAATGAACTCATTTAAATATCCCTTATTATTTGAGCCACAGATTATGTCATCGACATATACTTGGGCTACAAATATGTTGTCACTATCCCTTCGTAGAAATAGTGTAGGGTCTATTTGGCCTCTAACGAAACCCTTCTTAATTAGGAATGTCGACAACCGCTCATACCAAGCCCGGGGTGCTTGTTTAAGGCCATACAGTGCCTTTTTGAGTTTGAACACGTGGTTTGGAAATTCGGTACTCTCAAACCCCGGTGGTTGTTCGACGTAGACCTCTTCCCTAATTAAACCATTTAGAAAGGCCGATTTGACGTCCATTTGATATAATTTGAAACCACAATGTGCTGCAAATGCAAGCATCAATCGGATGGACTCTAATCGTGCCACGGGAGCATAGGTCTCATCATAATCAAGGCCTTCAACTTGACTGTATCCCTTGGCTACCAAGCGTGCCTTGTTTCTAATGATTTCTCCCTTATGGTTCAATTTGTTCTTGAAAACCCATTTGGTTCCAATAATGGAGGTCTTCTTGGGTCTAGGGACTAAGTCCCAAACTTGACTCCTTTCAAATTGACCTAGTTCATCTTGCATTGCAATGATCCAATCGGGATCACTTAATGCTTCATCAATTTTCCTAGGTTCAACTTCGGAAATTAGGGCAACTTCATTAGCCTCATTCCAGAAGAATGATCTAGTTCTTATCCCCTGATGGATGACTCCAACAATTTGGTCTTGGGGATGACTAGAGGCTACTCTAGTTTGCCTTGGTGTTGGTGGTGCTTCTTGAGCGAGTTCACCAGACACAAGTTTAGCCTCAGGATCCGGCTGATCAATGGGTTGTCTAGGTTCACCGTCATCAGACTCATCACCATTAACAATACTTGGAGTTTTATTCAAACTTAGTCTTCTAAGTTCGAGTTGAACTCCTTCTATATTTTCTGATTGGTCACTTGACTTTGGAATTTCTTCAAAAACCACATCAGAAGACTCTTCAACTAATCTAGACTTCTTGTTGTAGACTCGGTAGGCTTTGCTAACGAGGGAGTACTCGACTAGTATCCCTTCATCAGCCTTTGCCGTGAACTTTCCAAGGTGGTCCTTGGTATTTAGAATGAACACCTTACAACCAAACACCCTAAGGTGTTTAACCGTAGGTGGTTTCCCAAACCAAAGTTCATGGGGAGTCTTTCCTAGAAACCTATGAATGAGGACTCTGTTTTGCACATAGCAAGCTGTATTTACAGCTTCGGCCCACAAGTGACTCGGGAGTGAGTACTCACTGAGCATGCTTCGTGCAGCCTCTTGAAGTACACGGTTCTTCCTCTCTACAACATCATTTTGTTGTGGTGTTCTAGGAGTAGAGAACTCATGCTTATAACCTCTATCTTGACAAAACTCTAAAAACCTTTGATTTTGAAATTCACCTCCATAATCACTTCTAATTGTCTTAATGGTTAATGATTTTTCATTTTCAACTCTTCTACAAAAAGAAATGAAAACATCTAAGGTTTGTTCCTTATATTTTAAAAAGTAAGTCCATGTGTATCTAGTGAAATCATCAATGATCACAAAGCAATATCTACTTCCATTCATTGATATGATGGTACTACAATCAAATAGATCCATATGAAGTAAATCTAGAGCATTGGATGTACTCACAGCGCTTTTACCTTTATGTGCAGATTTTGTTTGCTTATCCATTTGACATGCATCACAAAGTTTGTCTTTTTCATACTTGATGCTCGGTAAGCCACGGACTAGTCCCTTGTTGGCCAACTTCCGGATGTTCTTCATGTTCACGTGAGCTAATCTCCGGTGCCAAAGAGTGGACTCCTCTTCTTTTGACATGAAACACTTAGCAGAAACATTAGTAGCACTTTTAAATGAAACTTGATAAATATTATCTACTCTTGTTCCTACTAGTACTGTGTCCAAGGTGTCATTCTGTCTAACTAGACATTGACTTGGTTGGAAATCAATTGTGTAACCCGTGTCACACAATTGACTGACACTTAGGAGATTAAATTTCATCCCCTTGACTAGAAGGACATTTGAAATTCTAAGACATTCGGATATTTGAATGTCTCCTATTCCTATGACCTTAAGACTACCATTGTTACCAAATGATACATTACCTCTACTTTTCTTATGAAGTGTGGTAAACAATGATCTATCCCCAGTCATGTGTTTGGAGCATCCACTATCAACGAACCAGGTTGATAGATGCTCCCCCTCAATCATAACCCACACAATTCGAAAAATAGAAGTTTTAGGTACCCAAACCTTGGGACCTAAAGCATCAACTAAACATGACTTAGGCACCCATGCCTTGACAACTTTCTTTTAAGGTTTGGGTGTCCTAGATTGTCTTATATCAATCCTAGATATGAGAGACACAAATGAGGGTTCTTTGGGTCGGTAACCAATACCGGCCCTATTGTAAATTGCCCTTTGGGCATTTAGAATCATGTCTAAGGTCTTAGAGCTAGTTGAGAATTTTCCAAGAATATTCTTGAGCTTCTCAACTTCACTCTTCAAAGATTGATTTTCCTCTACTAACAAGTTATCATGCAAATCATTTACTTCCCCAACCTTAGAGGATTTCAAATTTAAGATCTCATGTTTCAAAGATTTAATTTCATCTTCTAGTAAGTCAACATGCAAATCGTCAATATTATCATCTCTAGATGACTTCAATTGATCAATTTCTAATTGCAATGCTTTAACCTTATTCTTTGATTTCTTAAGCATACTAGTTAAACATGCAATTGCTGTATAACATTTTTCAAGCTCGGGAGAAGTTACCTCTTCATCATCCGAAGATGATGAAGCCGCGTTTGAGGAGCTTGAAGATTCATCACTGCTCTCCTCTCCAAGAGCCATGAGTGTCACATGCCTTGTACTCTTCTCCTCCTTCTCTTTATCGGATGAGCTTGAGGATGACTCGTCCCAAGTGGCCTTCAAGGCCTTCTTCTTCTTCTTGGATTTCTCTTCTTTTCTTTTGGATTTTTCTTCCTTCTTCTTAAGCTTTGGACATTCATTCTTGAAATGCCCTTTCCTACTACACTCAAAGCAAGAGGCATTAGTCTTGTCAAGTTTAACTTCACTAGAGTTACCTCTACCCTTGATGCGTCTATCCCTTCGCATCATCCTTCGCACAAAGTTTGTCATCTCGGAGGAAGAAGAGCCGCTGCCATCTTCCTCGGAATCGGACTCGGATTCGGAAGAGGATGAGGATGAGGAGACCTCCTTCTCCTTCTTCCTTTTGGTGGTTCAGTCCCCTGCAACTAAGGCAATCCCCTTCTCCTTGGGGCCTTTATTAGCCATTTCATGCAATTCCATCTCACAAAATAAGTCATCTAACTTAACAATAGATAAGTCCTTGGATACTTTGTAGGCATCCACCATGGATGACCACAAAGCATTCCTTGGAAATGCTTTCAAGACATACCTCACAAGGTCGCGATTCTCGACCTTTTCATCAATTGAATAAAGTCCATTGAGGACTTCCTTGAACCGGCTATGGAGCTCACTTACCGACTCATTCTCCTTCATGGAGAGATTTTGAGGTTGATTGAGGAACAAGTCCCTCTTTGCAATTCTAGAGTCTCGGGTGCCTTCATGGAGCTCAATGAGTTTGTTCCACAAGTCCTTTGCACTTGTGAAAGGACCAACCTTGATGAGTTGGTCTTTGTTCATGCCACATTGTAGAGTGACAACCGCCTTTGCGTCGGCTTCACTTTTTCTTATTTGTTCGGCAGTCCACCTCCATGACTCAAGTTCCTTTCCTTCATCATCCTTAGGAGGGGTGAATCCCTCCTTCACCGCGAACCAAGTATGGATATCCATCTTCAAATAGTATTCCATCTTTGATCTCTAATATTGGAAGTCGGCGCCATCAAAGAATGGAGGTCGGGTGGTGGAGAAGCCTTCTTTCAACGCCATCTTGTTGAAAACTCTCGGATGTTAAGCCGTGTACAGAGCCCCTTGCTCTGATACCACTTGTTGTAAACGGGATGGCTAGAGAGGGGGGGGGGTGAATATAGCCAATCAATGCAACCTTTGGCACTTAGCAAGTTTCTGCAACTTAGAAATTAGTAGCACAGCGGAAAGAATAGAAAACAAGGTGTGCAGAAAACTAACGTGCAAACAAACCAAACACAGCTAGCAAGATCGCTAACAAGGAGGATTTACAAGGTTCGGGGATAACTTGCCCCTACTCCTTGGCGTGCCCTTAAGGTGGGCGATCCCTTGATCGTCGGCAAATCAAGCCTCGGTGATCACCGGATAAAACACAACCTCCTTCTCGGTGGTGTAACCTCTCCACAGTGTTTCAATCACAGATAGAGTTTACGCACAAAGAAACAACAAGAAGGATCTTACTCAAACACTTATCACGGACAAGAACGCAACAAGCTTCCCTGAGCTCCACCCAGTGGCGATCTCACGCAAGAACCCTTCTTCATGTCTTCCCACTGTCGGACTCCAAGCTTCTCGTTCTCTCCTTCAAGAGCTCAAGTAATGGATGATTGCTTCTCAATAGTTTGCTCAGAATGATAGAAACTTCAAGAACTCAGCAAGCACTTGTGGAGAACTTCAGGCGGCAAGAACTCAAAACCCAAGCTTTAGAACTCTGCTTCACTGAAGCTGTCTCTCGTCCCTTTTGTTTCTCCACTAAGCATCAAGTGACCACATCTCCAGCAGCCTCCAGCTGCCTCACTGCCAACGCCAGCTACCACTGAACCCTTACTGAACTACCTGAGCTCCCTCAGCCAAGCTTCAGTCAGCGGTTTCAGTCCTGCAGCTCCAGCCGTTGCAACCTGAGATGAGAAATGGACAAACCTACTCCAAGGAAAGCCTCCATTGACTTCTCCTTGAGTGTTTGAATCCTCCCCTGCCACCTGCAGCTTAATCAGACTGTTAGAGCAGTATATCACACATCAAATCAAATATCAGAGGTAAGCAGCAGCGAATCGAATACGATTAGACGCGATCAGAGCGTCTGACAGTGCAATTTGAATTAAAGTGATCGGTCACCTAACCGATCAGAGAGCCTCCTGATCGGTCACCAGACCGATCAGGCTCCGTCCTGATCGATCCCCAACGCTCAATCAGAAATCACGATTTCTTTGAGATTCTTCTGGACCGATCACCAGACCAATCCTAGGTCGTGGATCGTTCACCGGACCGATCCACTCTTATATCGGGCGATTTCTGAGTTTCTCAACCTAAGCCTTCTGATCGGTCAACTGACCGATCAGGGGTTCTCCTGATCGGTCACCAGTCCGATCAAATCATCACCAGACCGATCAGGCACCGTCCTGATCGATCTTAGTGAGAAACCCTTGAAGCTGGATCGTTCTTCAGAACGATCTGCACAGTGATCTTGATCGGTCACCAGACCGATCAGGTGCAGATCAGCAGGGGAACTCAACCTCACTATTTGCTCCCTGATCGATCACCAGACCGATCAGGAGCCAAGCAGTGGGTGAAACACGCACTCCCTGATCGGTCACCGGATCGATCAGGAGCAGTACAGTAGGTTCCCAACGTCACTGTGTGCTCCCTGATCGGTCACCAGATCGATCAGTCACCCGACCGATCCACGTTGGAGCAGCGTGCCAGATTCCCTGATCGGTCACCAGACCGATCCAAGGACTTAAACTTAGCCCTCCAAGCTAAGCTTCCATCCACCTTAGCCCTCCAAGCTAAGGATTTTTTCATCTAATCCTCCAAGTTGGGAATTTGCTCCTAACCCTCTAAGTTAGGACTTTTCACCTAGCCCTCCAAGCTAGGACTTTTCACCCAACCCTTCTGAGTTAGAACATCATCCAACCTAGCCCTCCAAGCTAGGCACCTGACCCTCCAAGCTAGGACTTTTTCACATAATTCTCCAGGATGGGAATTTGCACCTAACCCTCCAAGTTAGGACTTTTCACCTAGCCCTCCAAGCTAGGACTTTTCACCCAACCCTTCCGAATTAGGACTTTTCCAACACCTAGCCCTCCAGACTAGGATTTTCAACACCTAACCCTCCAGGTTAGGATTTCCCAACACCTAGCCCTCCAGACTAGGATTTTCAACACCATGCCTAATCCTCGATCAGGACTTAAACATAATCATAGTCATCAACCTAAACTTAAATCGGTGTCAACACCAAAACAACAATCGAGGTCAGACTGCATCAACAGGTTTGCTTTTATTTACAAGTTGTACTTAATTTCATTTATTTGTGCTTGTAAAATCAAATTGTAAGACGGGTTTTCTCCGTCTCAAAAAACTATAAGACAGGTTTTTTTAATTAATGCTTGATCTGATTAATATTTTTCTTATATATTACTTAAAAAAATTAGTTTAAGAATTTTCAATTATAGAAATTGCTTTATTTTATCCATATTTTTTTTAGAATTATTAACAGATAATTGGATTTATTATAATTTTTTATTCAAAAACGTGTTTTTAAATTTTGAAAATACTTATAAATTAATTTCATCGAATTTGATTTTTTTGGGATCTGGAGATTATCTTCTAAGCTTTGAGAAAACTTCTCAAAATTTTTTGATATCGAAATCAAAATTTAAAATTATTTTTCCAAATTATAAACATTGAATTCAAAATTTGATTTTCAAAATGTTAGAAATTGTTTTCTTTTTGACAATTTTTCTGTAGATAAGTCTATCAAAATTCTAACTTGAATAAAAATTTGATTTATTTTTGAATAAAAATGACTTTTTAAAAAATCACTTTTCCAAACATAGATTTTATATTTTGAAAAATTAATTTTCGACCAAATTTGAAAAATTAAATTTTCTAAAAACTAATTATTATGTTAGAAATGTTATCCAAAAGTTTCAAAAATTTTGATTGTTGGATTAATTTTTTATAAATTCTTGTAAGTATTTCCCTTAACATTTTTTTTGATGTAATCAAAGAGAAAGACATATGATTAAGTTAGGGGGTAAGCTTAATTTCAAATTTTTTTTATGACATATGCTTTCACTGTGATATATTTATTCCTATTTTTTATGCTTGTTTAACTCTAACTTAACTTGGGTTGATGCACATTAAAAATGGAGATTGTAAGTACCCCAGGTTGGTTTTGATGTTGTCAACCGAGTCAAGTTAGGTCATGTTGGGTTTTAATCCTTGTGTCTAAGTGTGAAGAGCTTAGGAGCGCCGGAACTTGAGCAAATGACGTAGCGGTCGAGAAGGATGGCACGGGAAGGGAGGCGACGGGTTCGGTGTATCCGAGGGACGAGGAGTTTTGTGATAGAGTACGCCGATGGAGCGAGAAGGACTCGCGCGACGTCCAAGCGACGAGAAGCTGGGAGGATGCTCACTCGAGGAGAAGGTCTGAGGAGAGTTCGAGTGAACCCAACTCTGGAAGGCCCAAAAATCACCCAAGAAGATCCGCTAGAGGCTGGTCAGCAAGTTGCTAACCAAAAGTCACTCGGGCATCCTTATGCATAGGGGCGCCCGAGCACCCCAAGTGCTCGGGCGCCCCTGTGCATACAGGCAACAGAGAGCCAATAATTATCCACCAATTAGTCATTTGCGAACGTTGCGCTTTGGATAACCCTCAAATCACGTGTCAGGCGCCCTCAAGCACTCGGACACCCCTATAGTGTCACGTCAGCATTCAGATAAAATTGACCGGGGCTATAAATGTAGGAATCTATAGGCATAAACATTTGAAAATCACAGCGAAAATAATAGATCTCACAAGTGATTCATGCGAAAAAAACTCATATAAAGATAGATCTACAACTTCCTATCTTATAGATATACTTATGCGCGTGCCCTTTGTTGGTGCAGAAAGCACCCAAGTCGAACCTGTGTTTTGATAATGGCAAAAGGGTTCAAAAGTTAAGGTATAATGTTTATCTAATATGTTACTCTGACAAAGGAATGCCAGGATACAAAGCCCTAGCGAAGGACTGCTAGGCACCTAGCAAAGGAATGCCAGGATACAAAGCCCTAGCGAAGGACTGCTAGGCACCTGGCGAAGGAATGCCAGGATATAAAGACCTAGCGAAGGACTGCTAGGCACCAGGCGAAGGACAGCTTGGTACTGAAGACCTAGCGAAGGACAGCTAGGCACCTAGCGAAGGACTGCTGGGCAAAAGTCCAACCGGAGGAGCCGGTTGACATTAGATAATTTCTCCCAAGAGGAGTAGGTGAGGACGCGTTCCCCGTCGAGGGAACAGTAGGCGTCGGTTCGACCTAGGGCTCTATTTGGGAGACCTAAAGTCAGAACCAAGACAGCTAAGGCTGTATAAACTTAATACTCTATTGCTTTATACTTGTTTTGGACTAACCCTGGATGCAGGACCGAAGGAATGAGTCATTGCAGCTCAGAACGCCTTAAAGGAGAAAGGCAGCAGCTGAGCAGGGCGCCCCCAGTGTTCCGGGCGCCCCCAAGGGTAACACAAAACAGACTAAGCAAAAAGAGTGCTTCGGCAGTTCATGGGCAGGGCGCCCCGTGCTCCCGGGCGCCCCCAGTTGAAGCTAACGAAGCAGAAGCCAGCGAAGCCAAATGGATAAGAGGTGACCCAGTCAACCCGGGCGCCCCCAGCATCCCGGGCGCCCCCGTCAAAGCCTGATCCCGAGATTGAAGGGATCAGAGCTGACCGAGAGGAACTCGGATCAGCTGACACGTGGGGGGGGGCGCCCTAGACGTTCCGGGCGCCCCCAGGGGCTATAAAAAGGCCCTCGACCCCAAGGCTTCAAGCAATCAATTTTTCTTACGCATTCACGCTCTTCTACGCTCACGCTCTGCTCCGGGAACCTCCCGACTCGAGATACAAGCGCCGACGACGTCCCTCTGCTCCGAAAATCCAATTTACAATGGACGTTGGTAACGAAGAGCTTCCTTTAAAGTTTACTGCACTAGTATTGTAATACTTCTTGTAAACTATTTTTGCGCACATATAGAATTGCCCGCAGAAAACGGTCAACTACCGTGGGCCTTGGAGTAGGAGCCGACCGCGACTCCGAACCAAGTAAAAAACTTGGTGTTTGTGTGTGTTTGTGTTAATTTTCGCTGTGCATTCTCTATTTCTTAATCCGAACGTTTTACGATATTCACCCCTTTCTATCGTTTCTCTCGATCCAACAAGTGGTATCAGAGCGGGGAAGCTCAAATTTGGTACAACCACCAATTTGAGAATTTTTCAGATTTTTATGAAATTTCTTTTTAATATTTTTTTTCTTTTTTCTCGTTCAAATTTCTTCTCGTTAATCGAGGTTGGTGCAACACCCCTCGGCAAATATTTTTTTTATCCCGCACTACTAATCCAAGACCAAGTCTTGGGATATTCCTTTTTCCGTTTAAGTTTACATTTCAGATAAAATGACCATGCAAGAAGGCTTCAGCACTGCAAGACCACCTCTCTTCAGTGGGGAGGACTTCTCCTACTGGAAGAGCAGAATGGAGGTCCACCTGAAAACTCAGGTGGACATGTAGATAATCATCCAGTCCGGACTGGAGATTCCAAAAAATGCTGAAGGAGTACCTCAAACCTACACAGAGTGGGACACCGCTCTGAAACGGAAAATTGAAGCTGATGCAAAGGCGACCCAGACCCTCCAATGCGGCTTAACAAAAGAGGAGCTGAACCGGGTGGGTCCATTCAACAGTGCCAAGGAGCTGTGGGGGAAACTGATCGAGCTGCACGAAAGAACTTCAGACACTCAGATCAGCAAGAGAGATCTCCTCCTGAACAAGCTGTACACGATCAAGATGAACGACAACGAAACAGCAGCTCAACTCCACGCCCGAATTCAGGAATTAATGAACGGACTACACACCATCGGTCACAAGGTAGAAAACCGTGACCTAATAAGGTACGCTTTAAATGCTTTCCCGAGAAACACTTTGTGGGCATCTATGGTAGATGCATACAAGATTTCAAGGGATCTTTCAAAAATTAAAATAGATGAATTGTTCTCTGAATTAGAATTACATGAACAGACTAACTGCAATCTGGCCGAGAAAGGTATTGCCTTTGTTGTAGGTAAAACTGGAAGGGCAACCAAGAAGAAGCCTCAACCTGAACCCGAGTCTAACTCAGACTCAGACTCAGAAGACGAAGAAGGAGATCGACCAAAGCTGGTCCGACTGGCCCGAAACTATTACAAGGAATTGAAGAACCAAACCAACAGACGGAAAGCCAGCAGAAGAATGGACGAACCAGCTGAACCCGCAAATGAAAAGAACAAGCCCAACGTGACCTGCTACGAGTGCAAGAAGAAGGGTCACTACAAGATGGAGTGTCCGAACCTAAAGGAGACCAAGAAGAATAGAAGGAAAAAGGCACTTCAGGCAACGTGGGACGAGTCCTCCTCCTCCTCCGAAGAAGAGGTCCCACAGTCGATCCTACTCGCACTAACCGCCTCAGAAAAAGTCGAGACCGAATCAGAATCAGAACAGGACGACGACAGACTGACATTTTCAGAAGACGACGAAATCAAGGTAAGTGGTTTTACTAGAAGTCAGTTAAATGAGTTAATTTCTTATCTTTCTCGAGATTTGACGAAAGCTAAACTCCGAGTCGAATCCCTCCGACAGGAAGTAAAACTCCTGAAAGAGGGAGCTAACTCTAGACCCTTAACTGAGAAGGTTCAAGAAGGAACCTCTACTCAAGTTGAAAAACTTGAGAAAGAGAACTCCTTCCTGAAAACTCAGGTTAACGATCTTAGAGCTGCTTTAGAACGATTCACTTCTGGGTCCAAGGGTCTTGACATGATTCTTGGAAAACAGAAGTCGGTTCTAAATCGATCCGGACTAGGTTATAGAACCAAATCTAGACAAAGATCCTACTTTGCTGTACTCAACCAGTCCAGACCTAAAGTTCAGGCATGGGTACCCAAACGATGTGTAACACCCAATAATTTTCTGGTATTATTAGGGATTTTTCGGAATTTTATAGCATTTTTTTCGGATTAAAAATAGAAAGAAAAAAATAAGGGGCCGGGTGAGATTTGAACCCGCGACCACAAGGCAAGCAAGGCCTTAAGGGCGTCCGAGCAACCAACTAGGCTAGGGTATCAAGCACAGAAAAAGATGAAACGAAATAATATTATAGTTGATTTAGCCCATTTCATGAAGAGGTATTTAAACTTCCACTTAAGTTGAGTTAAGACCCCATTAGGGCTTGGAGGAGGCCGCGCGAGCAGGGTGGGAGGCTGCGAAAAATAGGGAAGAAAAGGAGAGTTTTCTCCTCCTTCTTCCTCTTGAAGTAGAAAACCTAGGGCTTCTTCCCTAGGGCCAAGGGTGAAGTTTTCTTGCAAAGGAAGAGGAAAAGAACCCTACACTAAGAATTTCTAGATACTTAGTGAGTTTCTTCATGAAAAGGGTAAGTAAATCACTCACCTGCAATAGAAGTAGTTTCGTATGTAGTTTCTCGTTGTAGAACCGTGATTTTGTGATCTAAGTGCATGCTTTAAGAATATTGTTTTATTGTGTGATTTAAGTTTCTAAAGAATATATGTTCTTATCATAGAACTTGAATTTGAGTAGGTTTGTATGTGTGATCTAAGTATGATAAGACCAAGTTCTTGAAAAGTCCCAAAAATGAGTTTTGGGTTAAGGGTACGCAAGGTGCTCAATGAAAGTTCCAAGTAAGAAAGGTAAAGTTTTGTAGTGCAAAAAGTTATGCAAAAGGAAAGATAGCTTGATAATTATAAGCTTTATGAGTAAGAAAGTATTTTACTTTTGTAAAGTGACATGTATCGGGCAAAAGAGAGGCCCACAGAAAGTTAGAAAGAAGCTCTAATAGGGTGCGGTGGCTAGCTACCCCGAAACCTATTAGGGATGCGCGCATTGGTACATTGATACCATGGTACAGTGTCAAGGCCTGAGAAA
Source organism: Boesenbergia rotunda (assembly GCA_024364735.1). Lineage (NCBI taxonomy): Eukaryota > Viridiplantae > Streptophyta > Magnoliopsida > Zingiberales > Zingiberaceae > Boesenbergia > Boesenbergia rotunda. The sequence continues at coordinate 403,306 of JAGFNQ010000395.1, forward strand.
GTTGATTATTATTTTGAAGTATATGAGTATATGTAAGTGTTTTCAGTTTAAGCATATGTTTTGCTATGTATGTTGACATTGTTATGTTACAAGCATGTTAAAGAGCAAGAGCAAGGAAGTTAGTGGTTTAAAGTATGGGAATGCATAGGTAGCAAGTCTCAAAAGAAATTATAAGCATGTTAGATTTGCCAATGTTTTAGTGCTAGTAAATGTTTTCAAGCATGATTGAGCATGATAAGTATATGAAAGTTTCCATGTGTAAGTATTTCAAAGTGCATGTGTTTTGAAGCAAGCATTATTTGAAAAGAGCATGTTTATCATTTATCGCATGGATTTGTGAGTTAGGATTTACTTACTAAGCAAATCGCTTATTAGTTGCATTTTCTTCTATTGCAGACAAAGGTAAAGAAAAAGCATAAGCTAGGGAGGCGAGCGGGACTTGCATTGATGTTAAGTGGCGGCGGAACCGTGGAAGGGATCGTCGGGTTAAGTCTTGTAGAACATGTGTTTTGGTGTTTTGAATTGGTAGAATGAATGACTTTGTTTAAACCTTGCATAGAGACAAAGTTGGGTACAAACTCTAGTCTAGAGTTCATATATATTGATAGCTTATTTACTTCTGCAAAGATCCTAATTGCAAGTTTACGAGGTTGTTTTGGGTTGCTAAAATGTTTGTAAAACTTGTGTAGAGTATAGATTTGGAGTTATTTATCTATATACTTGAAAGTATATGAATTGTGAAGCTTTGGAAATGGATTTCAGGTCTGTAAATGCAGGTTTCAGGTGTGCCAGTCGACTGGTGCAGAACCAGTCGACTGCGATATCGAACAGAACCTTCTGTTCGATGCACCAGTCGACTGCCATGAGGCCAGTCGACTGGTGCCGGGCACAAAAAGTTTCTGTGGCCGATACCAGTCGACTGGCTATATAGCAGTCGACTGGTACCATTGAAAAGAAGTGGTATAGAGCAGTTGGTTAGTGCTTCAGTTTTACAACTAAGAGGTTTAGGGGTCAAATCCTTGCAAAGCAAATAAAAAGAAAGTTTTTTTTAAAAGGAAAAAAAATTCAGAGCAAGTTAAGGGAAGTCAAGTAGTTATAACCTAAGGCTAAGAATAAGGTAAAGTTAAGGATAAGTGAAAGTGACGCCCGCCTTAAGGAAGAGAGAGAGAAGTTAAAGGTGGCGGGCCGTCACACGATGCCTGAACAAACAAACTGGATCAAATCAATACTGGATCCCCAAGGACAAGATTCACATCTTGCCAGACCATTATCGTGGCTTTAGTCCAGGGGGAGCCAAATTGCTAAACAATATTTATTGTTAGATAATTCAATTCTTGCTTGCAATTTCCATGATTGATTGTTTACTTAATTACTGCAATTTACCTTGTTTAAATTTAGGAATGGTTAGTTTAAGGACTGAACCAACTTAACTGAAATTTGACAACATAGTATTGGGTGGCGGTGAGATGATAGTACGTTAGGGAAACCAATTCTAATATGGTCAAGTATTCTCTACTTGGTCTCTTTAGACTAGTGAAACTAGCCGAAGCTACCGATCCAAGACCCAAACTAGTTAGACCAGAATTTTTCAAAGATTAATTTTGAAAATGAAATTTCATTAAAAGGCTTTGTCAAGGAAAGGATTGATGATCCAATAAGGCTACGGCCAAAGAAGGCCTAGTGCCTCGCCAAGACCTGGAAGCCAATTTTTAAAATTCAAATTCAAATTATTCTTTGTCAAATTTGAATCTAACATAAATTTTCAGTTAGTTGTAGATTTAAACATTATTTTCAAAATAAATTCAATTGCTTTCAAAATTAATTAAGTTTTTCAAAATAAATCATATTTCTCTCAAAAATTCTTTTATCAAAACCTGTCTCACAAAACCTATAAGGCTAACGTGATTGAAAACCCTAGATTTGGGTGAGACAGACTAGGCAGTGAAAATCAATTTAAGCTATTCCTGACTCTAATTAGATCCAAATCAACAAAACTCTTTATGTGTAGGAACATAAAGATTTGGACCAATGGATGTTGGATAACGGGTGCTCCAGACACATGACTAGAGATAAATTGAAATTCACCAAACTCATGTTCAAGAACTTAGGCTCAGTGGCATTTGGCAACAATGCTACACTCAAAGTAATTGGGTCAGGTAATATTGAACTTAAATCTGACTTTGTTATTAAGAAAGTTCTTTTGGTTGAAAACTTCAATTTTAACTTGCTTAGCATAAGTCAGTTATGTGATTCTGGTTATATAGTCACCTTCAACAATTCTAACTGCCTGATTAGAAACGTACAAGACTCAGAAATCATGCTTAAGGGCACTAGAAAAAATAATGTTTACACTATAAACCTTCCCCTTGTACCTAAATGCATGTTAACTCAGTTAGAACAATCAAACCTCTGGCATAGGATACTAGGTCACACTAACCTAAGAATTATTTCAAAAATCATCCAACTTGGCCTAATTAAAGGTATTCCCAAAATTAAAAACCATGAAAACTTAATATGTGAATCATGCAATCAAGGTAAATAAACCAGATCTAATCACAAACTAATTCAATCTAATCTAACTCAAACCACTCTTGAGCTCCTGCACCTTGACCTATTTGATTCACACGGAACCAAGTCACTAAGCGGAAACCGGTATTGCTTAGTAATAGTTGATGATTACTCAAGGTTTACCTGGGTTAGGTTTCTAAAGACCAAAGATGAAACCCTAAACCTATTTAATGAATTCTGTAAGTTAATTGAAAATCAAAACGATACTAAATCAAAAGACTTAGGAGTGACCACAGGGGAGAATTTGAAAATCAACGGTTCGAGGAATTTTGTAAGGTAAATGGATACATACATGAATTTTCGTGTCCTAGAACCCCCCAACAGAATGGGATAGTCGAAAGAAAAAATAGAACTCTATAGGAAGCCGCTAGGGCTATGCTCAATGAATTTAACTTAGCCAACCAATATTGGGCAGAAGCAAATAGTACGGCTTGCTATATCCAAAATAGGATCCTGATTAACAAACGACACAACAAAACACCCTATGAACTATATTACCATAGACTTCCAAATCTACACTACCTAAGGGTCTTTGGATGCAAAGTCCATATCCTAAACACCAAAGATTACTTAGGAAAATTCCAGTCTAAGTCAACCCCAGGTATCTTCCTAGAATATTCAACAACAAGTAGAGCCTATAGGGTTTACAACAACCAAACCAAGAAAATCGAAGAAACAACCAACCTAATCTTCGATGAAGAAATTAACTCAAATCCAAATCCAACTTCATCAAACACTAATCAGGAAGATAATCAACAAGTTGGTGAATCCTTAATTGAACCCATAAACGAACTAACTATTGAACCAACTAGTGAGTCAAATGAACCAATTATTGAACCAATAATCGAACCAGCTCAAAGAGTTAAATCAAATAGTGAACCAAACCGACCAGCCAGACTTGAGGCTGAACCAAGTTCTAGAAAAACCAAGAAACCCAGACTCAGTCACCCAACCGACCAAATTGTGGGTGATCCAACTCTAGGAGTCAGGACTAGATCCTCCTATAGAAACCTTAGTCAAATAGCAATGATTTCAAAAATAGAACCTAAGACTATAGATGAGGCCCTACCTGATCCTGATTGGATCATAGCTATGTAAGAAGAATTAGCCCAATTTGAGAGGAACCAAGTCTGGGAACTAGTACCTAAACCTGAAGGCAAATCCATCATTGATACTAAGTGGGTCTTTAGGAACAAGCTAAATGATCAAGGAGAAATAGTCAGAAATAAAGCCCGCTTAGTAGCGAAGGGATTCAGCCAAGTAGAAGGATTAGATTACGACGAAATATATGCCCCAGTAGCTAGACTTGAGTCCATTAGGATGTTATTAGCCTTTGCATCCCATAAAGGATTTAAGCTATATCAAATGGATGTAAAGTCAGCCTTTCTAAATGGATTCATTAAAGAAGAAGTTTATGTAGGACAACCCCCTGGGTTTGAGGACTTAGAAAGACCTGACCACGTTTACAAACTTACTAAAGCACTATATGGACTAAAACAAGCACCTAGGGCCTGGTATGAACGTTTATCAACTTACTTAATTTCTATAGAATTTAAACAAGGACAAATTGACTCAACCTTATTTATTAAGACCCCTAGGAAAAGATATATTTATTGCCCAAATCTATGTAGATGACATAATCTTTGGGTCCACCAACTCAAACTTTCTAAAAGAATTTGTTAAAATAATGGAAAATGAATTTGAAATGAGCTTAGTTGGTGAGCTTAACTTTTTCCTAGGATTACAGATTAAACAAACTAGGGATGAAAACTATGTCCATCAATCCAAATACGCTAAGGAGATAATAAAGAAATTTAAAATGGATAACTCTAAAAGCATAAGTACCCCCATGACCACTAATATAAAAATAGATAGTGATCCTGATGATAAACCAGTAGACCTTAAACTCTATAGAAGTATGATAGGAAGTCTACTGTACCTTACAGCCAGCAGACCTGACATTCTTTTTGCTATAGGGATGTGCGCTAGATACCAAACCTGTGCTAAGGAAACACACTTCGCAGCCCTAAAAAGAATACTAAGATATGTAAAGGGCACCCTAAATGTAGGGATTTGGTATCCTAGAACCTCAACCTTTGACTTGTCAGGATACTCGGATTCTGACTATGCTGGTTACAAATAAGATAGAAAGAGCACAAGTGGAAGCTGCCAAATGTTAGGACATAGTCTAGTAAGTTGGTGCAGCAGAAAACAACACTGTGTAGCTCTATCCACAACTGAAGATGAATATATTGCCTTAGGAGAATGTGTAGCACAACTTTTATGGATGATGCACACTATTACGGGCTTCCAGCTCAACTACACCCAAACTCAGGTATTCATTGACAATATAAGCTCAATTAATCTAACTAAGAACCTAATCCAACATTCCAGAACTAAACACATAGAAGTTAAACACCACTTTGTAAGAGATCATGTAGCCAGGGGTGAAATAGTCCTTAAGCATGTAGACTTTAACTTAGCTGATATATTCACCAAACCCCTACCTGAGTCTGAGTTCAGCTCACTAACAAGGCAGTTACGATTATGCTTGGTAGAATAGATTTAGTCTACTGTTGGTTTTCTTACTCATTTCAAAATCAGCTTTTAAAGTAGTTTTTAAAATGCTTTCAAAATCAGCATTTACTTACTTTTGAAAAGTTTTAAAAATAAATTTTTTTTCTTAGTTTTATTTTAACAAAAAACTACCCCTTCAAAATTAGGGTTTTTTCACAAATGGACTTAACCTAGGCCCTAACCCTAGAACTGCATACACCTATAGATTTAGAAGCCAGCATCTCACAAGCACCTTAGGGTACTTTTGATTGATAACCTAGAATGGGTTGAGATGCTTAGGTCTTTGCCTTAATTCAAGATGCTTTAAGTCAGTGCATCTGCAGTAATTGGGGCACTAAATACAACTTACACAGTAATCAAGTTAAGTGTCAATTTTAGAAAATCTAACTTGAACAGAACACTTAACTTGACTAACCCTAGCAAAAATTACTGCTTATAGCAGTTAGTAAGTAGCTAATTGGGTTAGACAGGACCCTAAAAGAAAAAATTGAAACTGATTTGGTTTAATTCATATCCTGAACTGATTCAGTACAGCAAATTATGCATGTTATTATTTTCTTTTATGAAACTTAATTATCCTGTTTATGCTACACTTCTTTGTTTTTGATATATGGCAAAGGGGGAGAGATAGGAAAGGAGAGTTTAAATTTTTTTCTCTAAATCCAAAATTTCAAACTCTATATTCAAAAAGTACTTAATTCATTTTTCAAAAGTACTAAGGTTTTCTAAGTATTTAAAAGTTTTCAAAGCTTTCTTATGTACTTTAAAACTTAAGTTTTCAATCTTCCCTAAGGACTTAAGTTTTCAATCTTCCCTAAGGACTTAAGTTTCCAAATTTTACTTAAAACTAAAATAACTAAAAATTTTCAAATTTTACTAAGTACTTAAAACTAAAATTTTTCAAATTTTCTTAAGTACTTAAAACTTAAAATTTTCAAAATTTTCTAAGTATTTTAAACTTAAGTTTTCAAAAATCTTCTAAGTACTGTAAACTTAAGTTTTCAAAACCTTCTGAGTACTTAAACTTAAATTTTTAAAATTTTCTTTAGTACTCAAACTTAAGTTTTCAAAATCCTTCGTAATACTTAAAATTATGTTTTTAAATTTATCTAAGTATTTAAACTTAAATTTTCTACAAGTATAAATTTTCCAAAAGTGCATAACCAAAATTATTTCGGAAAATATGTCTTTAAAGTTTAAGTTGAAAATTATTCTAAGTAAAATTAAATCCATCTTTAGACTTAGAATATATTTTCAAAACCTCATGAACTTTTGAAAAATCTAGGGGGAGATTCCTTCCAGGGGGAGGAAACAAAATTTCATTTTTTTGATTAACTTAACTTTTTGAACCAGGGTTGCCATAAATAAAAAAGGGAGAGATTGTTGGTGCAGAAAGCACCCAAGTTGAACCTGTGTTTTGATAATGGCAAAAGGGTTCAAAAGTTAAGGTATAGTGTTTATCTAATATGTTGCTCAAGTGTGCAGGAAAAGTCCTAGCAAAGGACTGCTAGGCACCTGGCGAAGGAATGCCAGGATACAAAGCCCTAGCGAAGGACTGCTAGGCACCTGGCAAAGGAATGCCAGGATACAAAGCCATAGCAAAGGACTGCTAGGCACCTGGCGAAGGAATGCCAGGATACAAAGACCTAGCGAAGGACTGCTAGGCACCAGGCGAAGGACAGCTTGGTACTGAAGACCTAGCGAAGGACAGCTAGGCACCTAGCGAAGGACTGCTGGGCAAAAGTCCAACCGGAGGAGCCGGTTGACATCAGGTAATTTCTCCCAAGAGGAGTAGGTGAGGACGCGTTCCCCGTCGAGGGAACAGTGGCGTCGGTTCGACCTAGGGCTCCATTTGGGAGACCCAAAGTCAGAACCAAGACAGCTAAGGATGTATAAATTTAATACTCTATTGCTTTGTACTTGTTTTGGACTAACCCTGGATGCAGGACCGAAGGAATGAGTCATTGCAGCTCAGAATACCTTAAAGGAGAAAGGCAGCAGCTGAGCAGGGCGCCCCCAGTGTTCCGGGCGCCCCAATGGCAACACAAAACAGACTAAGCAAAAAGAGTGCTTCGGCAGTCCATGGGCAGGGCGCCCCCGTGCTCCCGAGCGCCCCCCATGATCCCGGGCGCCCCAGCGTCCCGGGCGCCCCCAGCGTCCCGGGCGCCCCAGTTGAAGCTAACGAAGCAGAAGCTAGCGAAGCCAAACGGATAAGAGGTGACCCAGTCAACCCGGGCGCCCCCAACATCCCGGGCGCCCCCGTCAAAGCCTGATCCCGAGATTGAAGGGATCAGAGCTGACCGAGAGGAACTCGGATCAGCTGACACGTGGGGGGGGGCACCCCCGACGTTCCGGGTGCCCCCAGGGGCAATAAAAAGGCCCTCGACCCCAAGGCTTCAAGCAATCAATTTTTCCAACGCATTCACGCTCTTCTACGCCCACGCTCTGCTCCGGGAACCTCCTGACTCGAGATACAAGCGCCGACGACGTCCCTCTGCTCCGAAAATCCAATCTACAATGGACGTTGGTAACGAAGAGCTTCCTTTAAAGTTTACTGCACTAGTATTGTAATACTTCTTGTAAACTGTTTTTGCGCACATATAGAATTGCCCGCAGAAAACGGTCAACGACCGTGGGCCTTGGAGTAGGAGCCGACCGCGACTCCGAACCAAGTAAAAAACTTGGTGTTTGCGTGTGTTTGTGTTAATTTCCGCTGTGCATTGTCTATTTCTTAATCCGAACATTTTACGATATTCACCCCCCTCTATCGTTTCTCTCGATCCAACACCCTTCACTTATCCCGTTTGTCCAAGGTACGCCGGATCACTTGCAATGTGTCAGTGCCTCTATGTGTATCCACTCGAACACGATCTCTCAAGCTTCGGAGAAGAATCACCTTTGTGGTGCTGGCCACAAAAGGAGATTCACAAAGCAAGAAGGAGAGGAGGATAAGGGGTTTCGACTAAAGGGAAGGAGGAAAAGAAAATGACAAGAAGTTAATCCAAATGATAAGAAAAACTCTTTTATACTCATTCCATGAATATGAAGAGTTTTTGTCCCTTTAGCTTCCCTCCATTAAATCCAATAAAAACCCAATTAGAGCACATGTGTTCTCATGTGGCTCTTCAACTTCTCTTCATCCAATGAAGAGAAACTTTTCATCTTCCTCTATTATTAATTCATTAAATATTTTAATAAATTAATATCTCATTTAAATATGGTTGAGTCTAATCTAAATGAGTCTAACTCAAATTAGATCTCAATCCCATAATCCAATTGGATTCACTTGAGTTTAACTCAATTAATCAAATTCGGTTCAAATCTTAGTCAAACTAAGATCAATTAAACTCTGAATTATCGTGTCCTTAGTGTGTGACCCAATAGGTTCTCGTAACATTGCCAATGTGTCTAAATCACTTTAGACAAATAAGAATGAGCGACATCTAACAATGCATCATTGCTTGCTAAGTGACGAGAAAGTCGAGATCTGACTTAACCTCCATGACTATGACAATGTATGACCTTGCCCATCTATCCTCGAATCTAAATTGACCAATGAGGCATAGACCGTGTCATCCTCGATCAATTATTGTGTTTCTTAATCCTCGAGTAGACTCACTCAAACAAATGAGCTCAATATCTCATATTGACTCATTTGAGCATGACCATGCGTTTTAGTAGTCTTACTCGATCAAGGGGCCCACATATATCACTCCTGTCATATGGGAGAGATAAATCCCATCTACATCACTCACATTCCTCTGCATAATTTATTACATACCCAGTGATCGCCTTTATAGTCCATCTTGTTACAGGTGACGTTTGACAATACCAAAGTACATAACTCCTTATGTAGGGAACCATAATGACTTTTAGTCTAAGGACTATTCATACTAATAGTCACATGAGAAAGTTTATGACACTCATATGACAATATATGAAACTTTCTCAAAGCGGGTCAATTTAGTACACATTCTCTAATGTATACCCATGTGTCAACTTGATATCACATATCCATGACTTATGAGTTCAAGTCATCAATTGACATATATGCTAGTCTCCATGCATTAATATTGTCCCTGAACATTAATGCTTGACTAGGAATGATTTAGTGTAGTGTTCTCTACATCACCTCACTCAATTAATCGATATGATGTAGATAAGAATTTACTACTTTAGGATATTATTATACTTAATTATTTGCCGCAAATATAAAGTAAGTATAATAACCAAACTTTGCCTTTATTGATAATATAATATAATACAAAAGTTCTTAGTCAATCATCACATAATTGTCTATAGGCCTCCTACTAACAATAAATAGTTCTCCAGAGCTTAGATCCAAATCACTCATTCAATTCAATTAAAAGCAAGCAAATTCTTTGTAGTTTTCCATTCTTTTTCTGAGCTTTCATTTTATAAGAGGCTTCTCCACCCGAAGGAGTTTATTCAGGAGATCTACGCTATAATTGCCTTGGATTAGCAACTATCCTGGTTGCAACCAAGTAAACCTCTGTGTACCTCTTTTTTTATTATAGTTTTTCTATTAATGTTTTCTTTATTTTGAACTAACTAACATCTTTGTTTATGATAAACAAAAGACATAATTTTTATTTTCATGGGCAATTCATCCCCCTCTTACCAACCAACGATCATCTTCACCCCTAAGCTTGACACAGTGCTAGGAAGCTTGTTGACCACAAGCTAATCTTCCTCTGTGTCTTTAGGTTTGACTCAAATGAAAAGAATTATATTATATATATATATATATATATATATATATATATAAAATAATCTAGAGTCAAAAGATGAATTATTTTTTTATCAGGATTCCCCCTAAACCTGACACAATCTTAGAAATTCTTGCAGATTATAAAGAAAACTCTCTATGTGTCTTTAGGGTTTATCCAAATCATAAGAGCAATTAAAGAATAACTTTCAAAAATAAGTTTTTGTTTTTTTTAAATAAAACATGATAGTCATTTTAAAAGTCATAATGAATTTTTGAAAGACTATAAATTATTTTTAAAAAAAATCAAGTGAATGCAACATAGTAATTTTTGAAAGAATAGTTTTTCAAAAATAATTTTTCGAGCAAAAATATTTTGAAAGACATAATAATTTTGAAAGAATAGTTTTTTAAAAATAATTTTTCAAAAGAAATGTTGAAAACAGAAACTAACTCCCCCGAACCTGACATATTTTGGCTATCCTTATTAACTACAAGAAACTCTACCTAAGTGTCTTAAGGGACTTCAGTGTCGACCTTGAGGATTTGTGTCTATGTGCAAGTTAAATAATTTTCTAAAAGATATATAAATTTTTGAAAGCTATTTATAAATACACATAATTATGCATGAAATTCATTAAAACATCATTATATATAAATCATTATTTTGAAAATATATTTTTAAGAAAATATTCTAAGGATTTTTAAAAATATTTTGAAAATATTTATCAATTAATTTGTCCTTATTATCTCACTCGTTCTAAATGTCATAGTACAAACAAGCATGGTAGTCTTATGGGTGTTGTGAGATGCTTGATTAATTTTTCTAAATTTAATTTTATAGATTGTTTGACCTTGAGTTAGATTCAAGTTTAATAAGTAGTAACTTAAAATTAAATTTTAATAATTAACTTTCAGGTTTTGGCAATGCATAGGGACCTTCTTGGGTATCAGAACAACGACTGTTTCCTTGACAAAGCCCTTTGAAGAAATGATACTATTAATTTACTCTTTGAGAAACCCTAGTCTAACTAGTCTAGGATGTAACGATGTAGCTTCGGCTAGTTCTACTTAGCTAAGTTGACCAAGTCGGGTACTCCTTACCCTTCATGACTTCTTAGACCATGCTTCTCTAACGTACTATCGTCTCGCCCCACCCTGGTACTATGTTAGGTAAGTATCAAACAATTTTTTTCCTATCTAGCTATTCTAGATTAAGCAGGAAATAAATTAGTATGAATAACATAACATGTGTATATAAAAAAAATAAGTAGATGCATGAGCATAACAATTATGCATATGCCAATTAAGTCAAAGCATTTTAAGTTTATTTTTAAACATATCAAATTCTCAATTTGATATTGATCGCGTGAACTCGCAAATGCGTTAATCCATTTTGACACATTTGTTATTATTAAGTTGATTGTTTCAGTTAGGTAGAATTTTATTAGTGTCATAATTGATGGTAATTAATTAGAATTTAGTTTATGAATTTTATATTATAAAATTTTGAATTTTATATCAACTGGAATACCCCTCAACAAATTGTCGGCAATAACTAGCCAATCCCAAAAAACTGCGCACTTCCTAAACTGACTTCAGTTGCTCCCAATCGGTGCTTGATCTACTGTGATCTACAGAGATACCTCTACTGGAAACTACGTGTCCGAGAAAACCCACAGAAGATAATGAAAAATCACATTTGTTGAACTTCGCATACAACTGCTCCAGTCGGAGCATCTCCAGGACGATGCGAAGATGGCGTACATGTTCCTCCTCGGAACGGTAGTACATTAGAATGCCATCAATGAAAACTATGACGAACTGATCTAGATACTCCAAAAATATCTGGTTCATCAGATCCATAAACACTGCTGGAGCATTGGTAAGCCCAAATGCCATCACCAAAAACTCATAGTATCCATATCGGGTGCGGAAAGCCGTCCTCTGAATATGTGAGTCTTTGACCCTCAACTGATGATATCCAAAGCGCAGATCAATCTAGGAATACACTGATGTATCCTTCAACTGATCAAATAAATCCTCAATGTGCGACAAGGGATACTTGTTCTTGATAGTTACTGCATTCAGTTGTCTGTAGTCGATACACAATCTCAGAGATTCATCCTTCTTCTTCACAAATAATACTGGAGATCCCCATGGTGAAACACTACGACGAATAAATCCCCGGTCATGCAACTCCTGATGTTGGACCTTTAGCTCATCCAACTCCCTATGTGTCATACGTTGCTGTTCTCGGAATCAACTCAATCATGAACTCAACTTGCCTTCTGGGAGGCAAACCAGGAAGCTCATCTGGTAATACATCCGAAAATTCTCGTACCACTGAAACATCCGAGAGCTGGGGGTTACTGCTGTCATCAGTGCTCATCAATGGCAATAGAAAACCTTGACATCTGTGTGACATAAGCTTCTGGGCCTGAAGCGCAGAGATAATCGAAATCCCATTATCTCTGGTGCCAATGAATTCCCACGAGGGTTAATTTGGAGGTCGAAACGTGACCACCCTCAAAACCCATAGACCTAAGCCTAACTCAAGATCATTGTCAAACATCAAAAGGTGTGAGATTGCTGGTGCAAAAGCATCAGACAAAAATAGTCAACCTCTAGTATTTCGATGTTTGACAATATACCAAGGTATGGTCATTCTTGTAGGATCGGTGGCGTCGATAGAGGAGGGGTTGAATATCAACTTGTACTTTCTTTCGTCTTTGAGTCGTTCATTCATTTAACTTCATAACAGAGTCGTTAGTAGCACAATGGAATATCGAATAAAGAGAAAATATACAACATAAATAAGCAGGATTTTTACTTGGTTCCCAACCCCCTAGGGTCAGTACGTCCAAGGCCTAATTACGGGTAGCGCCCGTCCGCCAGTAGTCTCCTTTCCAGAAGATTTTCGAAGGCGGAGAAACTCATCAAATAGTTTTGAGTACAAGCACAATAATGATAATGAAATGAACACAAATTGTAAGTAAATGCGAACCAACAGAAATGACAATCCAAAACTGAGGAGGCAAAATAAACATAGTTTTGTGTTTGTTTTTTTGTGTTTGCTCTCCTATCTTGCCTCCAGCTTCAAGTTTCTGCAAGACAAACAAACACAAAACAAACAAATAATCCTAAGCCTAAATGTTTGATTGCTAGAGCTATCTGGTTCTGACATTGAATTTTAAATGAAATCCTAGGTCGAAATGACACCTACTGTTTCCTTTTTCGGGGAACGCATCCTCACCTACTCCACTTTGAAGAAGTTACCTTTTATCCAACCGAGACCTTCGGTTGGACTTTTGCTCGGCCTCCAGGATCGGATCTCGAGACGTTCAATCCTCGATCCATCTCTACTTATGTCCATAGTCCTCTCTCGGTTAAGTCTACTGCCTGATCCTCAACCCGGACTTCGTGCCCAATTCCTCGAACCAGGACTTCGATGCCCAACCCTCGGCCAGGTCTTCGTGCTCAATCCACGACCAGGACTTCGTGCCCAATTCCGTGACCAGGACTTCGTGCCCATCCCTCGACCAGGTCTTCGTGCCCAATTCCCCAAACCAGGACTTCGTGCCTAACTTTATTTACCAGGACTTCGGTGTCTGACAAGGACTTCTTTACTAGTCATCCTAATCCTGACTAGACTTCTCTCTGCCAAACATCAGGTCCTGTTTGACTTAATCCTTGGTCTAACTGACCAATCCTGGGTTCTCTACCAAACATCAGATCCTATTTGGCTAACCCTTGTTCTAACTAATCAAACCTGGATATATTGTCACACATGTCAAATCTAGGTTTGATCACTCTGCCAAACATCAAGTCTTGTTTGACTAACCCCTGGTCAACCTGACCATCCCTGGGCATTAATCACTCTGCCAAACATCAGGTCTTGTTTGGCTAACCCTTTGGTTAAACTGATCAAATCTAGGTTTACCCTACCTAACATCATGTCCTGTTTGGCTTAACCCTTAATCACTTTGACCAAACCTTGGTATATTGTCAAACATTGAAATACTAGAGGTTGACTGTTCATGTCTGATGCTTTTTGCACCAACAATTCTGATCAAGAGTTAAGCCAACAGGACTTGACGTTTGAAAGGGTAAACCCAAATTTGATCAGTTTGACCAAAGGGTTAACCAAACAGGACCTGATATTTGACAGAGTGATTAGCACCCAAGGTTGGTCAATTTGACCAAGGGTTAAACCAAACAGGACTTGATGTTTGGCAGAATGACTAAACTTAGATTTGGTCGGTTAGACCAAGGACTAAGCCAAACAGGACCTGATGTTTGGCAGAAACAAGACTAGTCAGGATCAAATGACTAGCAAAGAAGTCCTAGTTTGGGAATTGGGCACGAAGACCTGACCGAGGGTTGGGCACCGAAGACCTAGTTCGGGGAATTGGGCACGAAGTCCTAGTTCGGGTAATTGTGCATGAAGTCCTGATTCAGGGAATTGGGTTCGAAGACATGGCCGAGGGTTGGACACTGAAATCCTGGTGAGTGAAGCTGGATCTTAGTGAGTGAAGCTAGGTAGATGAAGTCCTGGTGAGTGATGCTGGGCACGAACTCCTGACCGCGGGTTGGGCACGATATCCTGGTGAGTGAAGTTGGGTAAAATTACTGGTGAGTGAAGCCAGACAAGGTAATGTCCTAGTGAAGCTAGGCATTGGGAAACTCTAAGGAGTTGACCTTAGCTAATAAAGTCTTGGAGAGTTGACTCCAAGCAAAGCCTAGTAGGTTAGGTAGACTTACAGAACTAAGGCACATGATTGTTTATTCTTCTTGTGTTTGTTTGTCTTGCAGGAACCTGGAGCTGGAGGCAAGATGGGAGAACAAATGCAAAAGAAGAAATCATGGGTCAGGGCCTTTCGGGCACCCCTATTGAACTCGGGCGCCCGAGTAATCCGAGCTCTCTCAAGGCACCCGGGCACCCCCATGACCCGAGTGCCCTCATGGTCATGGGGGTTCCCTCAAGCTAATTCAACAAGTTTTATCCCCACGCGCCATGCTCATTGTTTAGATAAAATTCAGTCACATGGAAGGCACCCCTATGGGCACACGAGCGCTCGAGTGACTCATATATAAGGGGATTCGAGCCATGGTTTCATATATCACTTCTATCATTCTATGACTCATTATCTCCGAAGCAAAAGCGCTAAGATGAAGCTCTATAACCAAGGAGGCTCCAGGAGGAAATGTGTTGCACTTTGGACAACCGGATTGGTCGGATCTTCTTTCTGTTGGTTTGCTTTTATTTACAAGTTGTACTTAATTTTATTTATTTGTGCTTGTAAAATTAAACTGTAAGATGAGTTTTCTCTGCCTCCAGAAATTTTGAAAAGGAGACCATTAGTGGACTAACGCTAAGTACATAGACCTTGGACGTACTGACCCTGGGGGGTTGGGAACCAAGTAAATAATGGGTTTTCTCCGCCATATTCCCGGGCACCCCTATGCATATAGGCGCCTGAGATGTGAAAACTCATCCAGACTTAACCGTTTGCAAACGTTGCATAGCGGATAACTCTTAAGCCACGTGTCAAGAACCCCCAAGCACTCAGGTGCCCCTATTGTGCCATGTTAGCATTCGGATATAGTTGATCGGGTCTATAAATAGGCTTTCAGAGCTCATTTCCTAAGTATCCATCAATTGTAAACAGAATTTAGTTTAGTTTTCTTTGTTTTCTGAGTTTTTCATCGTATAAGAGACTTCTCCACCTGAAGGAGTTATTTAGGAGATTTGCACTTTATTTTGCCTTGGATTAGGACCCTCCCTGGTTGCAAACGAAGTAAATCTGTTCGTCTCTTTCTTTTTTGTTTTGTTTTTAATCTGTTAATATTTTTGTGAAATTAATCACTATGTTTGTTTAGAAAGAACAAAAGATTTCATTTTTAATTTTAGGTGCAATTTACCCCTCTCTTGCCGACCGCACGATCGCCTTCAATTGGTATCAGAGCGTGGATGCTCCAAAAGGACTAACCACCGTTTAAAGCATCTTACAAAATGGTTAGACCGGTCATCTACCTGCCACAGTTCGAGGTGGTGTTCGCTAGTTGGAAGCGAAAAATGAAAGTATATTTTAAAACATATTTTGAATTACTTTTAATCATGAAAAATGATTTTGTAGCTCTCAAAGACGCCGACGACAATCCTAAAGATGAAAGCATGTGGACAAAGAAGGAGCAGGCGAACTTTGTGGAAAATGGGAAAGCAGAGTTCCATTTGCTGACCGTACTACCTGCACAAGAAGTCAACCAAATCAAGAAGTACCAATTTGCAAAGGAACTTTGGGAAAAGTTTCTGGAACTTCACGAAGGTACCTCCGAAGCCAAACTAGTAAAAAGAGACTTACTTCGAAATCAACTCAGCATCCTCCGACTAGAAGAAGGAGAGTCAGTAGCTCAACTACATGTAACACTTATGGAGCTAATCACGGAACTCAACAACCTTGGTGAGTCGGTAAGTAATCGGGACGCTCAAAGGTATGCATTAAACATCTTCCCGAGGATTCCGAACTGGACTTCCATAATAGTTGTCTACTACATTTCTAAGAATCTTGAGGTAAGTACTGTGAGATCGGTGCCGGTCGATAGAGGGGGGGGGGTGAATATTGAATTGAACTTTTTCGTCGAAACTTTGTTGTCCGATCGTCTTTCTATCAAAGTGTTAGTACGTAGCGGAATATAAAATAAACATAAAGACAGCAGACACGCGAGATTTATTTACTTGGTTCCCAACCCCAGTACGTCCAATGTGTTGGAGTTATAGAAGATGAAGAGGCACCCCTTCCTCTTCATCTTCCAACTCCTTCATATTCCTCCATTAATGGAGGAATATGAGGAGACCTTCTACCCCCTATATATATTGCTTCCAAGGCAAAGGGGAGAGGGAGAAGAAGAGAGAGGGCATGCTATGTGTGTGCGTCCAAGCCAATGGAGATCGTACGAGACAAGCTATGTGCGAGGTCTGTGCGAGGTTAAAGAGAAAGGGTTCATCTCGTGTGTATAAGGTCATTGTGCAAGGTTCGTCCAAGTGCACATGACGAAGAAGGGGTTATTGAGAAGAACATTCAAGATTGGTTCATCCAATTACAGAAAAAGGATTTGGTTTGTGAACTTATGAAGAGCTATTCGATTCGTTCGTGATCGTTCTTCGGATGTCAAAGTCTTCCGGTTTCTTCTCCAAGTGCAAATCACTGTAAGTGTTTAGATTTATAGAATTTGTTTCTATTGTTCATGCTTTAGAAATATCAACAATGGTATCAGAGCACGTTAGATTGTAAAAGCATGACTTTACTTCTGTATATCGATCACTTCTTAGCCCTTGTTCGATGTCGCGACCGGAATTTGTCTCCGTCGTGTTCTTCTCTTGCCGGGCGAGAATCCAACGTAGTCGTCGAGAACTCGCGACTATGTGTCGTGGTTGTTTCGATTTTTGTGAGAAAAACCATCATGAAGGATCGAATAGGAGACCTTCGTGAAGAAGGCAAAGGTTATACCACTGAGGTGTAACGACAATTTCTTTTAGATTTAGTTCCATTAATTTGAATTAATTTATCTAATTAGACTTGGTTACCATTATTTGGTTTAATCAGACTAGTTTGGTCCATTCATATCTGATTTTGGTTCAAACCATTTGTTGGTTTAACCAGATCAGTTTGGTCCAACTAGGTTGGGTCTAGTTCAAACCATTGGTTAGTTTAACCAGACCAATTTGGTCTAAAATATAACCAGTCTAATTGGTTTGATAAATAAGTTTGACTTAAACGTGAATGAGCTTAAAATTAAACAATAACAATAAGATATCCAATTAGATCCGTTCTAATAAGGACAAAGGAATAAGCTAATAGTTGAGATCTAATTTCCAAATCGACCGGTCCAGTGTGTTAGTCAACTGGAGTTCCTCAAATAAAGAAGATTTGTTTTTCTTATTTGCTTATGATTCTGTGTGTTCTATGCATATATATGTGAATTGAAATGAACCAGTTTTGTTACTGGATTGCCAGTTTTGTACTGACAATAATATTTTTCAATTCCACATACCAAAGATGATATACACGATGACCTGTATCGATGTGTGACAGAATGAGCTGAGGGAGGCGATTGAGGAGATAGAGCAAAGTCTAACATAAAATGGATTATGTTAACAACTGCACTAGTGTTTGCCCTAGTGGCAATGACATTAGCTTATTTAATTTGTTAAAGTTTTGTTATTGTTATTGTCGTTATGTACGAACAGTATTGGCCTATTTAGTTTATGAAAGTCATGTGGTATAGACTGTTGTTTTGTACAAACAGTACTATTTTATGAAAAAAAGGTCATGTTATATGTTAACAATTATTATAAATGATTAGTTCATTTAATGATTTGTTCTTTTTACAAATGATTAGTTCATTTAATGATTTAATTATTCTTACAAATGATTAGTTCATTTAATGATATGTTCATTCTTACAAATGATTAGTTCATTTAATGATTAGTTCATTCTTATAAATGATTTGTTCATTTTACAAATGATTAGTTCATTCTTATAAATGATTAGTTCATTTAATGATTAGTTCATTCATACAAGTGATTAGTTTATTTAATGATTAGTTCATTATACAAATGATTAGTTCATTTGATGGGATGTATGTAATATAATTGATCAATGATGATTAGATTGGATTATACGAATGATGAGTGGAAACGTAGTTACCACTTGATTTTGTAAACCAATTCTAATTTACAATGAGTCAATCATAAGTTACATGCATATAAATTACACTTAGTCAATAAATAATATGTTTATTTATGATAGATCATGGCAACTAAGAACATCATAGCTAAACTGAATAGAGAGAAATTATATGGGGATAACTATAAAATATGACATCTTAAGATATAATATGTTCTTGAGGAACAAGAAGTTCTTGAGACTATGAATCAGTTCATGAAAAATAGCACAACATAACTTGATCTTGATGCCTATAGGGCATGGAAGAAAAAGGACTCCACTACTAAGGGCATATTGATTAGTTTAATGGTAGACGACCTGATATTTGAGAATTAGTCATCATCATCTGCTCATGTCATCTAGGTAGCCCTTAGAGAGAAATGCAGTGAAGTTAGCTTGTGCAAGCTTCGTCAACTGATAATTAAGTTTGACAGTTGTAAAAAGCACCCGAATATTACCATGGCCCAACTGTTGGGACCAGGTGCATGTTGACATGGATGCGGGTTCGTAATTTCAAAATTAATTACGTGTAGCGGAAGGTTTAGCATAAATAATTTCTCTAAATCATTTAACCACACATCTAAGCATGCAATTTTATCTTGTGTAGACATGATCATATATTTAAAATTTTACAGAAACATAAACTAATTTACGTATTACCTCGCGTAACTCGAAGGAAGGGACGAGATCCAACCGTAAGCGTCCCTTGGAAGCTCCGCCTCTATTCGCGTCCACGCCGAGTATCTTCGGGATGACTTCGCAAAGCCACGAGTTTAGTGTTCTCGAGAACTACTAGATTCTCCGAGAACGCGACAAGAAAAACCAAGAGAGAAGTCGGAAGACTAACCACAAAAGGATGGCCGGAATCAAAATTTCGGCGAAGCAAAAGAAGAGGCTTGCGGCAAAAAGATCCTTGCGGCAAACTCTAATTCCGGAAGCACCTTCTTCTGGCAGCTGGTGGTGGTCGGCAGGGAAAGGGCAGGGGCGGCCGGCTGGTGCTCCTTCTTGGGGTTGGTTGGCGTACGACAAGAAGAGGAGAAGAGAAGGAGAGAAAGAGAGGGAGAGAGCCTATGCCTTCATCTCTATTATTATCACCCAAGCCTTGCCTTGGGTCCTTTATATAGTGGTCTCTCAACCATCAAGCCTCTCAAATATGGAATAACTTATTCCATCATGCCAAGTTTGATTTTATATCATGGTTAAAATCATATTTTAATTCATGATAAAAAATCAATCAAGTCTCTTCTCTCTTATGGAATAAATTTCCTTATCATGGTAAATCAATCCATGATTGATTTTATAAAATAAACCAATCCATGGTTCATTTTAATTTCCATGAAAAATAAACCAAACCTTGGTTTATTATATAAAAAATTTATATCATCCATAATTTTATAAAAAAAACCACACTTAGTTTATTTTATAAATTGAACCAAAAACTTGGTTCTCTCCCTTTGTTGTGGCCGGCCAAGCAATGAGGATGGAGGCCCTCTTTGGCCGGCCCATCCAAGCCAAGCCCCAATGAATTAAACTTATTTAATTCATCTATTAAGTCTTCAAAAGACTTAGCCATTTTACGCTTCCGATGCGTCTCTGAAAAATTCAGATTCGACTTATCGTTTGGCTCAACCAAACTTAATCTCTCTTGATTGGAAACTCCAATTTTCAACTCGTTTTAAATCCCTCGGATTACTTGTAGTGCGTGTGACTAAATAGGCTTTCGATTTATGTTGGTCATCTATAATTAATCAATTATAGAATGATCATGAGTGGCACCTAGTAGTACATCATGATTCCTAATTAATCGAAAGATCAACGGTTGACCTCAGAAATAATTCTGAAACCCTTCAGCAGCTATAATGAATCGTGCCCCATTCCCTTCACCATCTTACACCATTTAAAGTTATGTAACAGCAATTGTTACTAAAAGTTAAATGATAACCCTTTTCATTCAAGCATGAAATAGATACAATGTTCTTTATTAACGAAGGAACAAAATAACAATTATCCAATTCTAAGACAAGTCCAGTAGGGAGCTTTAGCAAATATGTTCCGATGGCAACAGCAACAATCTTTGCTCCATTTCTAACTCGCAAATTCGCTTCTCCCTTGACGAGTCTTCTTCTATTCCTTAGCCCCTGTATGTCATTACATATATGTGAGCTACACCCAGTATCAAGTACCCAGGTGTCCGAGGAAATAGAGTGACATTCAATAACGAAGATACCTGAACAGGATGGGGCATCGGATGCCTTCTTCTTCAAGGACTCAAGATAAACCTTGCAGTTTCTTCGCAAGTGGCCCTCCGTGCCGCAGTGATGGCAAGTGCCTTTTGGTGCCTTTTCAATCTTTTTGGCCTTTTTCTTCCTTCCCTTATTTTGTTCTTTGGGCTTCCTCTTAGAGCCTTTCTTTGCGGAACCAACTAACAGTACTGTCTTCTGATCCTGCTTTACAGAAGGCTCTACAGTCTTCAGCAGGTTAAGCAACTCAGGAATGGTAGTCTCCAGTTTGTTCATCTGATAGTTTATCACAAACTATGAGTAACTCTTGGGCAAACAATGCAAAATTAAGTCAATACTTAGTTCGTGATCCATTGCAAATCTGAGTGTGCCTAGTAGCTCTATGTACCCCATATCTTCAACACAAATTGTGAAACAGAAGTGTCTTCCTGCATCTTAGAGGTGAAGAGGAGTCTGGAGATCTCAAACCTTTCGGATCTCTCCTGCTCGTTAAACAGATCATAAAGATGGAAGACGATGGTATGAGCATCCATATGCTCATGCTGCTTTTGTAGCTCAGGTACCATAGCGGCCAGTATGATGCAACTCGCAAGTTCAGAATCGGCCACATGTTTCTGATAGGCCACTAACTGGTCTGGAGTTGTATCTTCAGGAGGATGGTTGGGAAGTTGTTCTTCAAGGACATAAGCAAGCTTTTCTGCCTTGAGGACTATCCTCAGGTTTCGAAGCCAGCCCATGAAGTTTGGCCTAGTCAGCTTATTGGTGTCCAAAATGGAACGCAAATTCAGAGAAGAAATGATCAGGTGATTATCCTAGAAATACAAATTGAGGTTATGTGATGAGAATGATAAAGAATGCATCAATATACATTAATTAAATCCTATTTATTTTTCGAATTGAATCCCTTTTTATCAATTCGGGAGATCGTAGGAACATCTTCAAATAGGTTAATATCCAACCATAGATAAGAACAACCATGGCTAGAGTCCATCAAGTTATTCTTAGCTATGAAGGTAGGTAATTATACCGATTACATATTACACATATGTAACTATCACATTATGCTATCAACTAATTGAATGCTTGCATAAATCATTGGGTTGTTAACTCATTAACAGGTATGCAATAATATACATAGCACCCAACTGCACCTCTCTTTACATCGACCTTGGCTGTGGCACAACAAATCGATGCTCCAAGCTTAAGGCTGACCCATTAATCAAGAAATAGTTTTAATATGGTTGGAGCTCATTCAACCGTTTAGTCAGGCTTAGATGTGTCCAACAACCAAAACTAAGGATTGACCTCTGACTCTAACTATATTAATCATAAACTAATTTCATGGTTTGAACATGTTGAGGTTCAAGCCGGGCATGGATGTGTCCATCAACCTAAACGAGAAACAAAACTCCGGTTCTAACCATATTAATGGAAGGTGTTGGCCTTAATATTTTGTAAAGGGTTTTGGGTCTCATCCTTTTCTTTTATGCACATTCATGACATATAATTATGTCATGTTCTAACGATTTCCTTAATAAAGTATGTACGTGACTTAATTTATCAAGTCTCATTAATTAAATTAGGAACCAAATTTCCTAATTCTAATTTTATACTTTATTCAAGGAATTATTTTGGGAAATAATTTCCTGAATTATCATAATCAATTTCGGAAATAATATGTTTAAGACTTTGATTTCGCTAAATCAAATCTTATTAAATTAAGAGACAGATCCCCTTAATTCAACCACATATTATTTTCATGAAAATCTTATTTAAGGAAATATACTCTATAGGAAACAATTTTCCTAATTAATTTTGGAGATAATAATATGTAAGAGCATCACCTCATAAATCAAATAAGGAAATTATCGTTTGAGAATCACCTCAAAAATTTTCAAGATTAGATCACATATTTTATTTATGAAAAATTAATATCAATAACTTAATTGGATGACTCCCCGAGGCTCAATCCAAAATAAACATTTTACAGTTTAAATTCAATTTAGAAAATTTAATTATAACAACTAACTTTAAATTGGACGGCTCCCCGAGACTCAATCCAAAATAAAGAATTTTATAAATAATTTAATTTCCAATTATAAATTTAAATGCCAATTAATATTCCCATAATTTATCTAGATTTTCTTGAAAGAAAGTGCCCAAAATTTTGAGCTTTCTATAAATGGAAAATTTCCAAAAATAAAAGGTTTTCAGAATAATTGTAAGTTTTTGGTACAAAGAAAACTTATATTTTTCCAAAATTGGAAAATTTTCAAAATAGGAAATTTCCAAAATTAGAGAGTTTCCAAAAATAGAAAGTTTTCACAATTATCATAAAATTTCAGAAACAGAGATATTTCAAAAGTTTGCGAAATTTCATGAGAATTTCCAAACTTTAAAATTCCTAAATCGAAAATTTACCATAATTGGAAAGTTTCCATAATAAAAAATTTTCCAAAATTGAGATCATGATAAAGCTTTTCGCAAAACAATTATATGATTATGTTGAACACAAACCTCAGCTCTGATACCACTGTTGGGATCGGGTGCATGTTGACATGGATGCGAGTTCGTAATTTCAAAATTAATTACGTGCAGCGGAAGGTTTAGCATAAATAATTTCTCTAAATCATTTAACCACACATCTAAGCATGTAATTTTATCTTGTGTAGACATGATCAAATATTTAAAATTTTGCAGAAACATAAACTAATTTACGTATTACCTCGCGTAACTCGAAGGAAGGGACGAGATCCAACCGTAAGCGTCCCTTGGAAGCTCCGCCTCTATTCGCGTCCACGCCGAGTATCTTCGGGATGACTTCGCAAAGCCACGAGTTTCGTGTTCTCGAGAATTACTAGATTCTCCGAGAACGCGACAAGAAAAACCAAGAGAGAAGTCGGAAGACTAACCTCAAAAGGATGGCCGGAATCAAAATTCCGGCGAAGCAAAAGAAGAGGCTTGCGGCAAACTCTAATTTCGGCAGCACCTTCTTCCGGCAGCAGGTGGTGGTCGGCAGGGAAAGGCCAGGGGCGGCGGGCTGGTGCTCCTTCTTGGGGCTGGTTTGTAGCGACCCGCCTTCTCTACCTTAGACGGACCGTTACTTGTCTACTTCTTGACTCTAATGCACGACTAAAATGCGGAACTTTCTTTTTATTTTTATTTTTTGTATTTAAATCTATCTAAGAATGATGTTCTAACTTTAACAGTCATGCATGATACAATGGCACACTTCCTTTCTCTAAAATTCTAAACATTTAAACTCATCACACAAGGTTCTATAACATTACTAAAGCATTATGGAATATGAATGCAACTTTTCTAAGCATATTTAAAGCAATAAAAACTTAATTCAAAAGGAGACTAACAACATCTTGGCACATGCATCAAATAGCTACATCAAAGTATCGATATTCAAAACTACTCACGCTCATACTCATCCAATGCAATCATAAGGATATGTATACTAAATAGCATGACATGGAATCTTTACTCGTGGTTTTAAGACATGCAAAATATCTAAAACGCAAATACTTGGATAAATTCTATGTGATCTAACTTAAACTAAGAATATGTAACAAATGCACTTTAAGTCTTTTATTCATCTTGTCCCAAGGACCTCTCCAAGGTCAGCCACCACACACACGTCACTTAGCACCGCCTTGTCGCCTTCCTTCAGAATTGCTTGCCTTTATCTTTACCTGCAGCAAGAGGAAATGCAACTAATAAGCATAAAGCTTAGCAAGTACTATCTAGCTCACAAAATCTCGAAATGCGCAAGCATGCTTTTTAAACAATGTGAAATCACATGAGATACTTCTATGCTTAAAAGAAACACTAAAAACATGTATAACTCAAAACATGCATACTCAAGCGTTAATAAGTCTTACCTCACTTTTTCTTGGCTTAACTTGAAACTTTAGCAATTCTTTAACTTTAAATCTTTCTTTAACTTTTAGAAAACTTCTTTAAATTTTAGAAAAAAACTTTGCTAAAGCATATACTTGAAAATAATAACTCACTTGGATCCACTTAAGACGTAAGTACCATCTTATGCGCGTTCCCTAAAAGGTTGGGGTAGCGAGCCACCAATCCAAATAGAGCAGACCTTGGTCTACCAGGGCCAAGACCTTGGAATTGGACACCTGGATTTCTTTAACAACGCCCTTGGACGCCGGGTACTGGCCTTAGAAAATAAAATACTTACTTTTTCTTATCTTGAACGCCTTGGCATTTTAACGAGCACCTTGTGTGCCCAAATCCCTAAGTCTTGACTTTTGGGGATTTCTTAAGGCCTTGGCCTTTTCTTTTCTTATCTTTATCTTCTCTTTTCTTTTCTCATAACTTTTCTTAGCCCCTAACCTCATATAGGGTACTTAATCAAACTTAAACAAGCATGGATTAAACTAGAGTTACATGCAAAATCATAAGCTAAAGAAAAATTGCATTTTTAACTTTCTAACGGAAAAAACTTGTGGAAAACCGCCTCTTACTGCAGGTGAGCAGTACTTACATCGATATCTTTGACTTACAACCAAGAATGGTGTCGGAGGTTCCGGAGAAACTCGGAGTCTCGGAGATTTCTTCGCGCTCACGCGTTCCTCTCGTCGCGGGGATTCCGAATATCGGGAAATCTCTCGGAGGAGAGCCTTGGCCGGCCACCGGAGGAAGGTCCTAGGGCTTGGTGTGGTTTCGCCCAAGAGAGGAGAGGAGGGGGCGTGCGTGCGGCTTGGGGCGAGGTAGGGTTTGGAAGTTGCCGAACCAAAAAATAAAAGAATCACTTAAGTTCTTCTATTTATACCAAGGGGTATTTCGGTTCAACTTACTACTTAACTTAATATCTCTCTATTTTCTTTCAGCACACCCCTGCTGGGGCTCCTGGTTAACCCGACCAACTTAAGTCGTTGGTCCCATGGGAGGTCTCGGGTTCAAAACTCGTCCAGGCAACTTTTTGCCGAAGACTCTATTTCTTTTAATAAAAATACTAAACGGACTCGAAAAATTCCATAAAAATATTCTAAAAATTCCTAAAAATATCTAGAATATTTCTAAAATATTTTTAAATAGTTCTAAGGACTTTAAGAATTTCAATATGGAAATTTCGGGGTGTTACATGGTTGGCGCACGACAAGAAGAGGAGAAGAGAAGGAGAGAAAGAGAGGGAGAGAGCCTATGCCTTCATCTCTATTACTATCACCCAAGCCTTGCCTTGGGTCCTTTATATAGTGGTCTCTCAACCATCAAGCCTCTCAAATATGGAATAACTTATTTCATCATGCCAAGTTTGATTTTATATCATGGTTAAAATCATATTTTAATTCATGATAAAAAATCAATCAAGTCTCTTCTCTTATGGAATAAATTTCCTTATCATGGTAAATCAATCCATGATTGATTTTATAAAATAAACCAATCCACGGTTCATTTTAATTTCCATGAAAAATAAACCAAACCTTGGTTTATTATATAAAAAATTTATATCATCCATAATTTTATAAAACAAACTGCACTTGGTTTATTTTATAAATTGAACCAAAAACTTAGTTCTCTCCCTTTGTTGTGGCCGGCCAAGCAAAGAGGATGGAGGCCCTCTTTGGGAGGCCCATCCAAGCCAAGCTCCAATGAATTAAACTTATTTAATTCATCTATTAAGTCTTCAAATGACTTAGCCATTTTACGCTTCCGATGCGTCTCTGAAAAATTTAGATTCGACTTATCGTTTGGCTCAACCAAACTTAATCTCTCTTGATTGGAAACTCTAATTTTCAACTCGTTTTAAATCTCTCGGATTACTCGTAGTGCGTGTGACTAAATAGGCTTTTGATTTATGTTGGTCGTCTATAATTAATCAATTATAGAATGATCATGAGTGACACCTAGTAGTACATCATGATCCCAATTAATCGAAAGATCAACGGTTGACCTCAGAAACAATTCTGAAACCCTTCAGCAGCTATAATGAATCGTGCCCCATTCCCTTCACCATCTTATACCCACTTGGTTCAGGACATGGTCTATGTGTGTTAGTCCCTATTAGGCTAACTACGTCACACCTAGCCCAAGTAACATTTTCTCGTCCTACGGATTCTAATTACTCTCATGTATTTAAGAGATTCATACTCTGAACATGTCATGCTCTGGCCAGAGGCTTCGAGTAACAATCCGACGATAGACCTTGGGTATACATCTCCTCGCAAGGAGTGGTGAATCCTTTGTAGGCTGTTCAAACATCTTCGGGCACTTCGGCTTATACCCAATCATCCTGGGTCCACACCTCCTTGGAGATACTTGCTTAAGATGTCAAAGTATAAGTCTCCATGACCAAGATGACTTGAACACCGCAAGTCAAAGGAACATCGCACTTAAGTTGCAGTAAGAACTTCACTGACATATCTATATGTAGACTACCATATGAAGTTTTACAGCCAGTCACTCCAATGAACTAGTTCCCTTAACTAGCATTCATGTTTATCTCCGGACATCTCAATGTCACCAGCCAGTGAGAATCAGCTGATTAGAGAATAACCCATGCTAGTCTCAATAGAATTGATAGTGCCCGTATTTATCAATTCATCGAATAGGGACAATTTCAATACTTCACAATTGCACATGTAGAGATAATCACTAGTTGTGAATTCATCACAAATTCTCTCATGCTGTGAATTGTATTGCGGACATTCAGTAAATGAGTTTAAGATCTCAATCAAATACACAAGCATGCATACTCAAATAGTGAATATTCATTTATTAAAATAAATGATTACAATCATAAGGTGATTGCCTTAGGACACTTCTCTCATATCACTAACACCAACATCTGAGGGTATTGGGGAATATAATTCGGGAGCTGAAGTTTGTTGGTCATGAGTTGACCGATGAACAACAAGTTTAGGCAGTTATTCGTTCCCTTCTTGATTCTTGGGAAATGATGAAAGAGAATCATACTCATAGTGAGAGTATCAAGACTCTCACTGATGTCTCACACCAATTGAATTGGAGGCGGAGAGAATAGAATCCATAAGGATTTTTAGACAAGCTTCTGTAGCTAAAGGTTCTGGATCTAAGAATAAGAAAAGATGGTTCAAGAAAGGAAAGGGAAAAAGAAGCTACTGTTGCTGCTGGCCAAAACCCAAACAAGAATAAGTTTCATGAGCATTATGTTGCTAGTTTAATGTTGTTAGTTGATTCTTATCCTTTGTGGATTATAGATTCAGGAGCAACGAACCATGTAGCTCGTGATAGAGCTACATACGTGGAGTACTATCGGGTACAAGTTGGCAATAAATGGATATATGTGAGAAACAATGCAAGAATTGAAGTTAAAGGAATTGACACTTGCAAACTCAACCTTCGTGGTAGACGTACCTGATTTCTGCATAATATCCTGTATGCTCCTGAGATTCGACGGAATCTGGTTTTTGTTAATTGTCTTCTTGAATTGGGTTACTGTTTGAACTTTTATAGTCGTTGTGTGGAACTTAAAATTAACTCTGTGTTAATTGGATATGGTTATGTATCAAACGGTTTCATCGTTCTTGATGTAGAACCAGATGCTAATTGTGGAAATAATGCTTGTTTTTCAAACATTGCTCTTACTAGTGATGATGATGTTAATGATGAAGTTTGGCATGCTAGATTGGAACATATAGGACAAGAAAGAAAGAATAGATTAGCAAGAGAGGGTCTGCTCGGCACTCGTGCTAAAGTTGATTTGTTTATATGTGAGCATTATCTTGCTGGAAAAGCAACTAGGAAACCATTTGGTAAGACTATTAGGGCTGAATCACCATTGCAATTGATTCATTCGGATATTTGTGGTCCGTTGAACATGAAGGCTAGACTTGGAAGTTCTTATTTCATTACATTTATTGATGACTTCACGCATTTTGGTCATGTGTATTTGATTTCTCATAAATCTGAAGCATTAGATTGCTTTAATCGTTATTTGAACGAAGTTGAGAATCAATTGGAACGTAAGGTTAAAACCTTTCGCACTGACCATGGAGGTGAATATTTGTCTGATCCGTTCAAGACAATATGTAATGAGAAAGGGATAATTAGACAATTAACTATCCCTGGGACTCCACAGCAAAATGGAGTTGCTGAAAGAAGAAATCGAACTCTTCTTGAAATGGTTAGGTCGATGATGGCTCAAGCTAATTTGCCTATTTCCTATTGGGGAGATGCATTATTGGCAGCAACCTACATACTTAACCGGGTGTCTTCTAAATCTGTTTCATCTACTCCATATGAACTTTGGACAGGTAGGAAACCAGATTTAAGTAATCTGAGACCATGGGGGTCAGCTGCTTATATTCATGACAAGACTCACAAATATGGAAAATTAGGACCCAGGGGTAGAAAGTGTATCTTTGTAAGATATTCTGATACCTCTAAGGGTTATGTTTTTATTGGTGAGTAACAAGATGGAACAATCTCTGAAATTAAGTCAAGAGATGCTACTTTTCTCGAAACTGAGTTCCCAACAAGAGGTGAAGTTGATAAATCAACTCCTCTATTTGCAATAGAGGAGGAGGATACTGTTCCTCTATCAACGAATCAGGAATCACAGGGGATACCTGAATCTAGTCAACCTAGTGGGAGTAAATGACCTATAAATGAATTAGTTTCTCAACAGCCAAACCTGCGAAGAAGTAATCGTAAGATTATTCCTCGGAGAAGGTTTGACATTGAAAATGAGGCATTAATGATTCTCCTAGTTGATGATGAAGAACCTCGAACGGTTGAGGAAGCATTGAAATGCTCAGTTAAGGAGAAATGGAAAGTTGCAATGGATGAGGAAATGGAGTCCATGAGAAAGAATCAAGTTTGGGATTTAGTCGATCTTCCTCCGGGCTGCAGGGCTATTGGGAATAAATGGATTCTCAAAATTAAGAGGAAAGCGGATGGGTCGATTAATCGATACAAAGCTCATTTGGTTGCAAAAGGATATACCCAAATGGAGGGTATTGATTTTGAAGAGACATTCTCCCCAGTTGTGAAGTTTGTGTCAATAAGAGTCAACCTAGCTATAGTAGCACATTTTGACTTAGAATTACATCAAATGGATGTAAAGACGGTTTTCCTTAATGGTAATCTTGACGAAGAAATTTATATGACACAACCAGAAGGTTATATAGCTGAGGGCCAAAAGAATAAAGTATGTAGACTTAAGAAGTCTATGTATGGGCTAAAGCATGCGTCAAGGCAATGGAACATAAGATTCAATGAAGTCATTTTGTCTTATGGTTTCGAAATGATCAATGAGGATCATTGTGTTTACTTAAGGAAGGATAAAAGAAAGTTTGTTATTTTATCATTATAAGTTGATGATATGTTAATAGCTGGAAGTGACCTAAAAGTTGTGATTGAAGTCAAGTCTTGGCTTTCATCACAATTTAACATAATAGACATGGGAGAAGCTGAGTATATCTTAGGAGTACGGATCATTCGTGATCGATCAAAAAGACTTTTGGGTTTGCCCCAAGAGACTTATATCACTAAGATACTACAACACTTCAATATGATTGATTGCAAAGTTGAACAAACACCTACAGCAAAAGGTGTTGTTCTGAGCAAAAGTATGTCTCCCAAGACTCCTGAAGAGATAGCCGAGATGAAGAAAAGACCATATGCTAGTGCCATTGGTAGTTTGATGTACACTATGTTGTGTACACGTCCTGATATAAGCTATGCTGTTGGCTTAGTTAGTCGTTTTCAGTCAAACCTAGGATCGAGACACTGAAAAGCAGTAAAAAGGATATTCAGATATCTCAAAGGGACAGCAGATTATTGTCTCTGCTTCCAAGGATCAAAGCTGAGCTTGAAGGGCTACGCAGATGCAGATTGGGCAGGGGACCTTGACGAGAGAAAATCCACATCTGGCTATAATTTTTTGCTGAATGGAAGTGTCATTTCATGGAACAGCAAGAAATAGGCTTGTGTAGTACTGTCAACAATGGAAGCTGAGTACATGGCTTGTGCAGCGGCTGTACAAGAAGCTGTCTGGTTGAGAAGGTTCCTAAAGCATCTGAATATTACTAAGGATAGTGTGAGCCCTGTTACAGTGTATTGTGATAATCAAGCTGCTATAGCTTTTTCCAAAGATCCTAAATATCACAGCAAAGGCAAGCACATAGAAATTAAATACAATTTTGTAAGGGATATTGTTGACAAGAAAAAGATAATTCTTGAGTATATCCCTTCAGGAGTGATGCTTGCAGATCCTTTTACTAAGTCATTGACTAACGAGTCATTTTAAGGACATGTGAAAGGACATGTGAAGTCTTTGGGACTTCAAAAAATATAACACAATTGGTTATATATGAAATGCCAGATCTATTCAGTGTAAATGTATTTGTTACATTTGGATAAAAGTCTCGATAAGCATGTTGACAGGTTGAGATTGGTCCACTCACATGGACAATCATCTCTATTTGTTGAGTATAAATAGAGGTAAGACCATTACTTATGAGACAACTTATGTAGTTGTAAATAGAGACATACTCGTAAGTTGATGTCGCCTTGATTTTTGTATCAAGATGAGATCATTTATGTAATGATCGAAGTAAATGCACCCACCATTTACTAAACCTGTTAAAGGCCAGATTGGAATTCATAAGTTGAATTCGGATTAGACATTAGATATGTCTAGATCGAAATCTGTACGATGTTAAATATTTGAGAAAAACATGCACTCTTTTTGGCAAAGAGAATAATCATCGTAGCATGTGATTCATACCACATGTGCTATAGCGATAATAAGGGTAGTAAGAGAATGGATCCCTACTTCTCTACTATGTGAGACCCTTGAGATTATAAGTTAAATCTCAATCTTACCCTAAGTGACTATTTAGCTGTCTACTTGAAGTTTTAATCAGTGATTGCTACTTTAGTGTGTATCCTATTGGCTATGGATGATTCGGTCTATGGAGCATAACTAGGAAAGCAACTGATTAGAATGAATAGATTCTAGCTAAAAAGGAAGATTAAAATTGATTTACATTTGTAATACTTATTCACTGGTCGACCAATTACATTTTTTATTGTGTACTTAAAAATGTAATTGTGAATAAATGTATTGATTAGAGATATTGAACATGCTCTTGACATAGTTGTCATATGAGGGATTAGAGATGTTCATATGATGTAAATATTTAATCTAGGGTAAAGGCAAGTTATTGATGTCTCTGATTCGTTCTATAAAGCAGCTAAGTTAAGTGTAACAACTTTCTTAGCATTAATTGCTTAATGTGCTTGCTGTCGCACGAACCATTTTCCCTGGAGTATGAATTGAATGTTCTTATATGGTCTTTGTGACTTTCTTACATGGTCTATGTGACTAGATGACCTATATAGATTGACTTGGACGAGTGAGAGATGTTGGAGTTATAGAAGATGAAGAGGCACCCCTTCCTCTTCATCTTCCAACTCCTTCATATTCCTCCATTAATGGAGGAATATGAAGAGACCTTCTACCCCCTATATATATTGCTTCCAAGGCAAAGGGGAGAGGGAGAAGAAGAGAGAGGACATGCCATATGTGTGCGTCCAAGCCAATGGAGAACGTATGAGACAAGCTATGTGCGAGATCTGTGCGAGGTCAAAGAGAAAGGGTTCGTCTCGTGTGTATAAGGTCATTGTGCAAGGTTCGTCCAAGTGCACATGACGAAGAAGGGGTTATTGAGAAGAACATTCAAGATTGGTTCGTCCAATTACAGAATAGGGATTTGGTTTATGAACTTATGAAGAGCTATTCGATTCGTTCGTGATTGTTCTTCGGATGGCAAAGTTTTTCAATTTATTCTCCAAGTGCAGATCACTGTAAGTGTTTAGATTTACAGAATTTGTTTCTATCGTTCATGCTTTAGAAATATCAACACCAATGCCTATCTACTCGGCTTGAGTCCACTATTGGTCTCCTTTCCAAAATTTCCGGAGGCGGAGAAAACCCATCTTACAGTTTGGATTTACAAGTACAAAAGATAAACAGTAAAATAACTTGTTAACTAAATCAAACCAAACAAGTCGACGATATCGACCAATCTAGAACTCCGAAGCGTCTCACACTTCCTCCTGGAGCCTCCTTGGTCGCAGAACTTCGTCTGAGCGCTTTTGCTTAGCACAGAATGTATGAGAAGATGGAAAACTTGATGTATTGAAGTGAGGGGTCAAACCCCTTTTTATACTAGCTTCTTGGGTGCCTGAAAAGCCTCTGGAGTGCCTCATATGCAGTCAAAGTTGATCCTAGCAGTGATTTCGGCGCAAGGATAAACATCACTTCCCAGGTGCCTAGGAAACCTTTTCCCAGCTTCCTTGTTTGTTTTGTGTTCTGCTCTCCTATCTTGCCTCTATCTCCAGGTACTTGCAAGACAACAAAACACACAACAAAATAAATAATCTTAAGCCTTAATTAATTGGTTATGACTTTGGATTTCAACTGAAATCCTAGGTTGAATCGATGCCTACTGTTCCCTTTCCCTGGGAATGCGTCCTTACCTACTCCACCCTGGAGAAGTTACCTTTGCCACCTGGGGCCTCTGGTTGGACTTTTGCCTAGCCTCCGAGAACTCAGATCTCAAGACGTCTGACCTCGACCCTTCTATACTTTTGTCCGTGATCCCTGCTCGGCTAAGTCTTTTGCTCGGTCCCCCGGACCAAGACTTCGTGCTCGACCTTCGAGACTCTCGGATCTCGAGACGTCCAACCTTGACCCGTCTTTACTTCTGTCAGTAGTCCCCGCTTGGCAAAGACTCCGTTGCCCGATGCCCGACTAGGATTTCGTGCTCAACCCTGCTGGTCAAGACTTCTTGCCCAACTTCACTCATCAGGACTTCGTCCACCTAGCTTCACTCACTAGGACTCAGTTTTACTCACCAGGATTTCTTCCACCCAGATTCACTCACTAGGACCCAGCTTCACTCACCAGGATTTCTTCCACCTAGCTTCACTCACTAGGACCCAGCTTCACTCACCAGGATTTCTTCCTTCATAATGACTTCTTTGCTAGTCATCTTAATCCTGACTAGACTTCTCTCTGCCAAACATCAAGTCCTGTATGGCTCAGTCCTTTGGTCTATTTGACCAGATACGAGTTTAGTCTCTCTACCAAACATCAAGTTCTGTTTGGCTAACCCTTTGTCAAACTGATCAAACCTGGGTTTACCCTACCAAATATCAGGTCCTGTTTGACTTAACCCATGATCACCTTGACTAAACCTTAATATATTGTCATTGCCAAATATTAGGTACTATTTGGCTAACCCTTTGTCAAACTGATCAAACCTGGGTTTACCATGTTAGGATGTATACTAAAAGCCTTGCTTTTATATAGACATCTACATTTTGAAACAGAATCACAAGATCACTGTTTGCATATTTATATTAGTATGTGCATATTGTTTAATACTTTACATTATAGATAACATGGTGTGTAGTGTCACACAAAAAATCATGTTATCAGTTCCTTGTAGAGTATAAATAGAGGCTCACAACCAAGATGAATTTGGATAAACCATCGGGATAGTTGTAGTGTAATTTAGTGTTGGTTTATCTTGACTATAGAATTACACTAGTACACTTTGTGTGTATTGAGTAGGACTAACATAGAGGTGATTCAATTTATACTGACTTTATAATTGAATCAGACCTCAGTTATTATGGAGTACATACTCTTAATCCCGATATAATAACAGGCGCATGTACTTAGTATTTATTTCTTTGATTTACCAATGGGCGAGATTTATGTGTTAAATCGATAGGCCCGGTAAGTTGAGAAATAATATTATTTACATGGTGTGTCGTTAATTATAGAAGAAAACCGTGTCCTGGTCAGTCAGGTTGATGATGTCCCCTTGAGGAGGTCATAAGGTTCATCATGTTAAATTCTGCAGGTGGACTTGGTCCGACATGATGATAAGGTTGAGTGACACTACTCAAGGAGTTAGATGTTTATTAATTAAATTATCAGTAATTTAATTAATTAATTAACTTTATGAATCTCGATGCATAGGAAAGAGTAAACCAGACAACATCGCCTTAAGCACGAGGAAGATCTAACATGAAGAGGAATCTTCAGAAGATGAAGAAAACACAGCTTATATGGTAAGAAACTTGTTTAAATATTTCAAAGCTAAAAGATTTAATAAAGTATAGGGTAATAAGCAAAGAAAAATCCGTTGCTACAACTGTGAAGAAGAATAACACATCAAGGAAAACTGTCAAAAGCTAAAAGCAAACATACCCAACAAGGCGAAACACAAGAATCTTAAGGTCACATGGGACGAATCATCATCAAATGAGTCAGATATCATAGAATATGCCGGACTTGCGCTGATGGCTTCACATGAAGTAGAAGAAAGCATCGATGAAGGGGGAGTCACGTCAGAAGATAACAGCGACGAAGGGGGAGCTTCAGACTTTAAAAGAGATATGGTAAGTGAGGTATGTTTTGTACCTCTTGATTAACTCTATTCAGGTATAAATTAAGGCTATGATGAAGTCAATTTGTAAATTAAAAATTAAAAATACATACTTGAAAAAATAACTAGCATTTGTATGCCCATTAGAAATGTTTAATAAATTAAAATTTGAAAATGAAAATTTGAAGGTTCAAATTGAAAAATTGAAAAACAACCATGCATGTTTAAATTGTTTTCAAAATTCAAAAATTAGATATTATGTAAAACTTAATTGGGTTTTTAAATTTGACAAGGGTTAAAATGTAAGAGTTCCTAGGACTTACATTCCATCTAAATTTTTTATTAATCCTATGGAAAGAATTTATATTGGATCCTAAAATTTGTATTGAACTGTTAAATATTATTTATTTGTCTTTTTTAATTAAATGCTTTAATCATAATTTTGTTAAATTCTTTTTATGATAACATTTGCAAAAAAATTAGTTTAATATTTTTTGTTGATAGAGTTTGTTTTGTTCTATCAATAATTTTTTTTTGAAATTTTTAACAGATAAAATAATTTATTATGATTTGTCATTCGAAAATATGTTTTTCAATTTTAAAAATATTTAAAAATTGATTTCATTGAATTCAATTTTTCACGATATGTAGATTATCTTCTAATCTTTGAGAAATTTTTTTTCAAATTTATTTGATGTCAAAATCAAATTTTAAAATTATTTTTCAAAATTATCAACATCATATTTGAAAATTATTTTTCATAAAGTTAGAAAATTCATTCCACTTTGACAATATTTCTGGTGATGTGTTTACCAAGATTCTAGCTGGAATAAAAAATTTGATTAATTTTTTAATAAGAATAAATTTTTGAGAGTTGTTTTTTCCAAACATAGACATTATATTTTAAAAATTAATTTTTGAGCAAAATTTGAAAAATTAGATTTTATAGTAACTAATTATTATCTTAGAAATATACTCAAAATGTTTAAAAAAAATTTGGATTTTGAATATTTTTTCATAAATTTTTATAAGTGCTATGATTTCCCTTATCATGTTTTGATGTTTTTATGTGATCAAAGGGGGAAAAATAAGATTAAGTTAATGTTAGTGATATGAGAGAAGTGTCCTAAGGCAATCGCCTTATGATTGTAAAATATTTATTTTAATAAATAATAATTCACTATTTGAGTATACATGCTTGTGTATTTGATTGGGATCTTAAACTCATTTACTGAATGTCCGTAATACAACTCACAGCATAAGAGGATTTGTGATGGGATCACAACTAGTGATTATCTCTAAATGTGCAAATGTGAAGTATTGAAAATGTCCCTAGTCAATGAATTGATAAATATGGACACTATCAATTCTGTTGAGACTAGCATGGGTTATTCTCTAATCAGATGATTCTCACTGGCTGGTGACATTGGGATGTCCGGAGATAAACATGGATGCTAGTTAAGGGAACTAGTTCATTGGAGTGACTAGCTGTAAAACTTCATATGGAATCTATATATAGAAATGTCAATGAAGTTCTTACTGCGGCTTAAGTGCGATGTTCCTTTGACTTGCGGTGTTCAAGTCATCTTGGACATGGAGACTTATACTTTAACATCTTAAGCAAGCATCTCCAAGGAGGTGTGGACCCAGGATGATTGAGTATAAGCCGAAGTGCCCGAAGATGTTTGAACAACCTACAAAGGATTCACCACTCCTTGCGAGAAGATGTATACCCAGGCCTATCATCGGATTGTTACTCAAAGCCTCTGGCCAGAGCATATCATGTTTAGAGTGCGAGTCTCTAAAATACATGAGAGTAATTAGAAATCCAAAGGACGAGAAAAACACTACTTGGGCTAGGTGTGACGTAGTCAGTCTAGTGGGGACTGACACAAACAGACCATGTCCTGAACCAAGTGGGTATAAGATGGTGAAGGGAATGAGGCACAATTCATTAGAGCTGCTGAAGGGTTTCAGAATTACTTCTGAGGTCAACCGTTGATCTTTCGATTAATTGGGGGTTATGATGTACTACTAGGTGCCACTCATGATCGTTCTATAATTAGTTGATTATAGACGGTCAACATAAATCGAAAGCCTATTTCGTCAGACGTACTACGAGTAATCCGAGGGATTTAAAACGAGTTAGAAATTGGATTTTCCAATCAAGAGAAATAAGTCGAATCTGAATTAATCAGAGGCGCAATGGAAGCTTAAAATGGCTAAGTCTTTTGAAGGCTTATCGGGTGAATTAAATGAGTTTAATTCGCGATCGGTTCGGCCCGGTTTGGCCGGCCAAAGAGGGTGCCAAACCCCTTTGGTTTGGTGGCCACAATAAAGGGGATAAACCAATTTATTTGATTTAATTAATAAAATAAATCTAGCGTGATTTGTTTTATAAAATTATGGATAAATAAATTGATATATAAAGAAATTTATATAAAGAGATTTATAAAGAAATTTATAGAAATTTATTCTTTTTATGGAAATTAAAATGAACCATGAATTGGTTTAATTTTAATTTATAAAATCAATTATAAATTGATTTTTCCATGATAAGAAAATTTTATACAAATTTTATTCCATAATTAAAAAGAGAGAAGAATTTGTTATGGATAAATAAATTTGTATAAAGAAATTTATATAAATAAATTTATAGAAATTTATTCTTTTTATGGAAATTAAAATGATCCATGGAATGGTTTATTTTAATTTTATAAAATCAATTATGAATTGATTTTTCCATAATAAGAAAGTTTATAAATTTCTTATAAAATTTATTCCATAATAAAAGGAGAAGTATTTGTTTTATTATAAAGTTAGTTATAATAAAACTTGGCTTAAACGGAATAATTAATAAGAGAATTTATAGGATAAATTTCTTATGAAAAATTCCGTTAAAGAGGAGACTTGGCAAGGGAGAAGCAACTATATAAAGGAACCAAAGGCAAGCCCTTAAATCCGATCAATTAATCAAGAGATTGTTGCTCTCTCTCTCTCTCTACACGCCTCTCTCTCTCTCTAGGGCCGACGCCTCTCTCTCTAGGGCCGGCTCTTTCTCTCTCCCCCTTTAGGGCCGGCGCAACTCCCAAGGTGGGCGTGAGCTTCTTCCACCAAGAAGACCCCGAAGAAGAAGAAGCGGATCGCGTCTCCTTCCTTCCTTTCCGGAATTTGGATTCCGATTCTTGGTGGTTAGTTTCCATTCTTTTCTTTTGATCTTCTAGTTGTGCCAATAGAGAATCTAGTAGTTCTCGTCGGCATAAAACTCGTGACTTTGCGAAGTCATCCCGAAGAGAACTCGGCGTGGACGCGAATAGAGGCGAGCTTCCAAGGGACGCTACGGTTGGATCTCGTCCCTTACTTCGAGTTACGCGAGGTACTTAGTAAATTAGTTTACTTTTTCCACAAAGTTTTAATTTATGATTATGTCCACACACCATAAGGTTGCATGCTAGATACGTGGTTAAAATAATTTAAGAAATTATTTTATGCTAATTCTACCGCTGCACGTAAAAATTTAAAATTTTACGAACCCGTATCCTTGTCGACATGCACCCGGTCCCACCAGTTAAGGGGTAGACTTAATTTTAAAAAAAATTTGGTTGTTACATTCTCATATATTTATTTCTATATTTATTTTTTTATGCTTGTTCACCCTAACTTAACTCGGGTTGATGCATATCAAAAAGGGAGAGATTGTAAGTCCCCTAGGTTGGTTTTGATGTGGTCAGCAGGTCAAGTTAGGCCCTGTTGTATTTTGATCCCGGTGTCTAAGTGTGCAGGAGCTTAGGAGCGCAGGAAGTCGAGTGGAAGATGTAGTGGTTGAGAAGAATGACACGGGAAGGGAGCAGGCGGGCTCAGTGCATCCGAGGGACGCAGAGGTCTGTGGAAGAGTATGTCGGTGGAGCGAGAAGCATGTGCACGACGTCCGAGGGATTAGAAGCAGGGCGGAAGCATGCTCGAGGAGAAGGCCTGAGGAGGGTTCGGGTGAGCCCGACTTTGGAAGGCCCGAAATCACCCAAGAAGTGTCGCGGAATGTTGGTCAGCATTAGGCTAACCCAAACTCACTCGGCTGACCGAGAGCACTCGGGAGCCCGTGAATAATGGTGCCCCTATGCTCTCGGGAGCCCTTATTCCCTGGTGCCCCTATGCATACAGGCGCCCGAGATGTAAAAACTCATCCAGACTTAGCCGCATGCGAATGTTGTGCAGCGGATAACTCTTAAGCCACGTGTCAAGCGCCGCCAAGCACTCGGGCACCCCTATTGTGCCACATCAGCATTCGGATAGAGTTGACCGGGGCTATGAATAGGCCCTCAGAGCTCAATTCCATAGTATCCATCAATTGGAAATGAAGTTCAGTTTAGTTTTCTCTGTTTTCTAAGCTTTTTTCATCATGTAAGAGACTTCTCCACTCGAAAGAGTTATTTAGGAGATTTGCGCTTTATTTTGCCTTGGATTAGCAACCTCTCTGGTTGAAAACTAAGTAAATTTGTTTGCCTCTTTCTTTTCAGTTTTGTTTTTAATCTGTTAATATTTTTTATGAAACTAATCGCTATCTTTGTTTAGAAAGAATAAAAGATTTGATTTTTATTTTTAGGGGTAATTCAACCCTTCTTGCCGACCGCACGATCGCCTTCAATGGCTGCTGCACTTACTGATACTAGTAGCATTGAACAAGTATCTTTCCATAAGTTTTGGGAAAGATCAAACATACTTAGCTTGATGTTTATGTGAATGACTATACCAGACGTTATTAAGCCAGCAATCCCTAAAATTGATGATGCTAAGGAATTTATGAAGTTCATAGAACATTCATCTCAATCTGAGTCTACTGATAAGTCATTTTGTGAATCATTAATAAGTATGTTGACCACCATGCAGTTTGATGGCTCTCGTACCATGCATGAGTATACACTCAAATGATGAATACTACAGCAAGATTGAATTTCATGGAAATGAAATTCCATTCCAAATCAATTATAATACTATAAATCATAAATGGAATGTGACAGAATTGCAAAGTATGTTTATTAAAGGGGAATCAAGGCTTAAGAAACAAGAAGTTCGCTCAATTAATTTCATAAGTAATCCTAATGCCAGAAGGAAACCAAGAAAGAAAAATACAAAGGATAATAATGGACATTTAAAGTTAAATGTTTCATCTGTCCAAAACCAAATGAGGAAACAAAAGAATGATGAGTGTCATTTTTGTCACAAGTCTGGATACTTTCAGAAAGATTGGCAAAAACGAAAGGCTTGGTTTGAAAAGAAAGGTAAGCCTAGTGATTTTGTATGTTTTGAATCAAATTTGGCAAAAGCTCCTTATAATACATGGTGAATTAATTTTGGTTGTACAACTCATGTTTCAAATACGATACGGGGATTCCTTATGATCCAAGCCATAAAGCCAAATGAACAGTTTGTTTTTATGGGACATTAAGTCAAGGCTTAGGTTTCAGCTATTGGAACTTATCGTTTGATTTTACATACTGAATATCATTTAGATCTCTTTCAAACTCTTTATGTTCCTTCTGTTAGTAGAAATTTAATTTCATAATCAAAACTTGATATAGTTGGATACTCATTTATGTTTGAAAATGGATATTTCAGTTTATTTAAGAATAATCACTCGGTTTTGGTGTTTTTGTGATGACATATATATACAAATTAAAGCATAATAATTTGTTTACCTTGACTCTATTGACCTTGGATCATAATGTTGAACAAAACGTGGTTTAATGGATGAAAGCTCAGCTTACTTGTGGCATAAATGTTTGGGCCATATATCCAAAGAATGGTTACAATGATATTCATGTTATGGTTATGTCTATTTGTTGTATGAAAATCTCAATCGGTAAATATCTTAGATGTACTTATTAATAAGGTTGAAAGATTATTAAAAAGAAATGTGAAAATTATGATATCCGACAGAGGTGCTAAATATTATGGTAAGTATGATACTCTTGGCAATGCTCTGGTCCATTTGCTAAATACTTGCAACATAACATTTATGCTCAATACACAATGCCTGAGATACCACAACAAAATGGTGTTGCAGAAAGACATAATCATACTCTAATGGATATTGTTAGAAGCATGTTATGCTATTCTTCTTTACCCTTATCTTTGTGGATGTACGCTTTGAAAACCACTATGTACTTGTTAAATAGGGTTCTTAGTAAGGTAGTTTCAAAAACTCCTTTTGAACTGTGAATTGTAAGGAAACCTAGTTTAAGGCACCTATATATTTGGGGTTGCCCGATGAAAGTAAGAATTTATAATCCATATAAAAATAGGACTTAAGGAGAACCAGTGGATTTTTCATTGGTTATCCAGAAAAGTCTAAAGGGTATATATTTTATTATTCTAATCATTCTATGAAAATTATTAAAATTGGGAATGCAAGGTTCATTGAGAATGGTGAAACTAGTGGGAGTATTAAATCACGTGATGCAGAAATTCAAGACGTTAAGGTACAAATACCTTTGCCCATTACTTCTTCTCAAGTTGTTCCTCCTATGGTCGTTGAACATTTTGATAACCTACAAGAACAACAAATGAATGACCAAATACTTCATGATGTTGTTCACAATGAACTAATATTAATGAATCACAAGCAGTAGAGTTAAGAAGGTCTGAAAGGGAAAGAAGATCAGTTATCCTGAATGATTATTTGGTTTATCTATAAGAGTCAGAATTTAACTTAAGTATTGATGAAGATGCAGTT
The DNA here is from genome assembly GCA_024364735.1 of Boesenbergia rotunda. Classification (NCBI taxonomy): domain Eukaryota; kingdom Viridiplantae; phylum Streptophyta; class Magnoliopsida; order Zingiberales; family Zingiberaceae; genus Boesenbergia; species Boesenbergia rotunda. The sequence continues at coordinate 445,299 of JAGFNQ010000395.1, forward strand.
TCTGTTAGTGCTGGGAGCACCAGATAATCAAAGCTAGTTTTGATGTTGGCAAAGGTTCAAAGTTAAGGTCTGTGGTGATCTAATGTGTTACACTAAGTGTACAGGAAAGTCCTAGTGTAACTAGGCATGAAGTTTTGATCTGCAGGGTTGAGCACGAAGTCATGACCGAGGGTTAGACATCGAAGACCTGGCCGAGGGCTGGGCACGAAGACTTGGTTTGGAAGACTGGGCACGAAGACCTGACCGGGGGTCGGGCATCGTAGTCCTAATCCGGAAGATCGGGCAGGAGTCTTAGCTGAGCGAGGACAACAGACAGAAGTAGGGATGGGTCGAGATATGGTAGTCTTGAGATCCAAAATCTTCGGAGGCTGAGCAAAAGTCCAATTGGAGGTATCGATTGGCAACATGTAACTTCTCCAGAGTATAGTAGGTGAGGACGCGTTCCACGAAAGAGAGAACAATAGGCGTCGGTGCGACCTAGGGTTTCAGTTGAAACCTAAAGTCAGGATCGGACAACACTGGCTATCTTGCATGGGTTGGATCAGAGAAAACGATAGAGCGGGGGGGGGGGGGGGTGAATATCGTTGTAAAACTTTTTCGGACAGTTAATGAATATGTGCAACGGAAAAAGATGAAGTACACAAGAACACAAGTCATTTTTTACTTGGTTCGGAGTCGCGGTCAGCTCCTACTCCAAGGCCCATGGTCCTTGACCGTTTGCTTTGGGAAATTCTATAACCGCGATAAAAGATTTACAATTCAAATACAGAAGTAGATCAGAAAATTGAAATTGCTACACTTTTCGTTACCGACGGCCGAGGTGGATAATATTTCAGAGCAGAGGGTCGTCGTCGGCGCTGGAATCTCGAAGTCGGAGTTTGCCGGAGCGTAGCGCTTGAACGAAAAGGTTTGGAGCGTTGAGATCAAGTGATATCGAAGCCTTGGGGGTGCACCACCTTTTATAGTACTCATACGGACGCCTGTGTAGATGGGGGCGCCTAACACGTGGCCTTCCCTGCGCGAATCCTTATCCGCGGGCTTGGTCAGCGCTTATCCACCTCCACTTGGGCGCCTGAGCTGATTGGGGCGCCCGTGACCTCGCGGGCGCCTGACTTGAGTACTTCCAGAGGTTTCGTGGTTGTGTTTTGGATTTTGCCTTCACCCTTGGGCGCACGTATCCATACGGGCGCCCGAGTCTATCCGGCGCCCGAGTACATCCGGGCGCCTAGGCCCAGTGACATACCTCACTTGCAGACGACCAGTCCTTCGATCCTGCAACTTGGGTTAGTTCCAAAACATACCAAACATTAGTTACAGCCGTAGCTGTCTTGGTTCTGACTTTGGGTTTCCCAAATGGAACCCTAGGTCGAACTGACGCCTACTGTTCCCTCGACGGGGTACGTGTCCTCACTTACTCCTCTCAGGAGAGTTTACCTTTTGCCAACCGGCTCCTCCGGTTGGACTTTTGCCCAATCCTCCTGACCAGGTCTTTGTGCCCTACTTCCAGTCAGGTCTTTGATGCCCAGCCCCTTGCCAGGACTTCTTTCCCAGTCCTCGACCAGGACTTCTTTGCCTGACTTCCGGTCAGGTCTTCTTGCCCAGTCCTTGACCAGGACTTCTTGCCCGACTTCCGGTCAGGTCTTCTTTGATACCACTTGTTGGATCGGGTTGGACCGGCTAGAGGGGGTGAATAGACGGGAAAAAAAATTATAAAAGTGGAGGCACTCATCTTTAAAAAAGAAACTTGGTTGCATCTGAGAACGTTGCTTCCAAGGCAGTGGACGCTCAATAAAAATCTCCTTGTGGCGGAGAAGCCTTACAAAAATAGCACGCTAGACTTTTAGAGAGTTTACAACTCAATGAATTAAAATGATTGATTTCTAAAGCAAAACCTCTAAGTCTATTTATAGCCTTAGAGAATAAATCTGGATTGTTGATTGTTGATCACTTTTCTCTTGGCCGTTGATCCATGGATGTAATCTGGATGGTTGATCTTGGATGGGATTAAACTGCATCCATTGGATTTAATTAAAGGATAATGTAACATTATCCTTTAAGTTTTAATTGTTTTAATTAAAACTTTATCTTTCCTCGAGATGGTTGTTGGAATCTCCATGTCGCTGTTGTAATCTCTAAGTAGTAATATCGGCAACATTTTACTGCCATCGCCCTTTAGTCCAAATGGTAAGTGGGTTAGTGTGTGTTGTTGAGATCTCGGGTTCGATCCTTCGTGGCACCAAATAATTTTCCCTTTTCTTTTGGGCGCTTGGACTAGTCTTTTTGATTCTTCGTCTTCTGGGTGATTTCCGGCCAACTGGAGTTAGGCTCACCCGAACCCGACTCCGGCCTTTCGCCCCTCGAGCGTCCTTCCTCCTGGCTTCTCGTCCCTCGGACACCGCGCACGTCCTTCTCGCTCCACCGGCGTACTCTTCCGCAACTTCTGCGTCTCTCGGATTACACTGAGCCCGTCGGCTCACTTCCCTGCGTAATCCTTCTCGACCGCTGCGTCTTACGCTCGACTTCCTCCGTTCCTAAGTTCCTGCATACTTAGACAGAGGGATTAAAAACACACAGGACCTAACTAACCTAGTTGATCACATCAAAACCAGCCGGGGCACCAACACCTAGGACTTTTCATGCATACTCAGTAAACATGTTAGATCACAATAACACCTAAACTTCTGAACCCTTTGCCATTATCAAAACCTAGGTTTGACTTAGGTGTTGCCTGCACCAACAATCTCCCCCTTTTTGATTTATGGCAATATGGTTCAAAATGTTAAGTTAAAAGAAACAAGTAACAAGGTTTTTAATTTCCTCCCCTGGAAGAAATTCTCCCCTTGAGTTTTCCAAAAATACGTGGGGTTTTTGAAAACATTTCTAAGTCCTTGTCTATCCAAAAAGTAAAAAGATTTTTCAGGTTTTCAACACTTAGAAAATTTTCAACAAGATTTTCAAGTTAGAGAAAAATTTTCCAAAAGAATTTTAAGTTTAAACACTTAGAAAATTTTCAGAAAGAATTTTGAGTTTAAACACTTAGAAAATTTTCAGAAAGAGTTTTGAATTTTTGAAGATGCTTCAGATTTGAAAACAAGTATTTTCGTTACTTTACTTTTTGAAAAAGGAGATAAAAAGTTTTTTTTTGGAAAAATTCAAAATTTGAAAATTCAAAAATTCAAAATTTGAAAAAACTTCTTTTCTCTCCTTTCCAATCTCTCCCCCTTTGCCATATATCAAAAAAAATTATAGCAAGAAAAATTGAGTAAAGAAAGTAAAGTACTGTATTGAGCCAATTCAAAGCATAAACTGGACCAAATCAATTTAAATTCTTCTCTTTCGGGTCCTGTCTAACCCAATTAGCTATATACTAACTGTTATAAACAGTAGCTTTTACTAGGGTTAGTCAAGTTAAGTGATCTGATCAAGTTAGATTTTCTAAGCTTGACGCTTAACCTGATTACTGTTCAATTGGTATTTATTACCCCAATTATTGCAGATGCACTGACTTAAAGCATCTTGAATCAAGGCATATGCCTAAGCATCTCAACCCAGTCTAGGTTGTCAATCAAAAGTACCCTAAGGTGCTTGTGAGATGCTGGTTTCTAGATTTATAGGTGCATGCAGTACTAGGGTTAGGGCCTAAGCTAAGTCCATTTGCGAAAAATCCCTAGTTTTGAAGGGGGTAAGTTTTTTTTTAAAAAACTAAGCCAGAAAATTATTTTAAATTTAAAAAATGATTTAAATAACAGATAAAAAGTAAAACAATTTTTGAAGAAAAACATGTAGAGCAGTCCTATTCTACTAAGCATAACCCAAACTGTCTTCTTTGTGAGCTAAACTCAGACTCAGGTAAGGGTTTGGTGAAGATATCAGCTAAGTTTGACTTTGAGACTACATGCTTAAGGACTATTTCACCCCTGGCTACATGATCCCTTACGAAATGATGTTTAACCTCTATATGTTTTGTTCTAGAGTGTTGGATTGGGTTCTTAGTTAGATTAATTGAACTTATGTTATCAATGTAGACTTGGGTTTGGGTGTAATCAAGCTGGAAGTCCTTAAGAGTGTGCGTCATCCATAGGAGTTGTGCTACACACTCTCCTAAAGCAACATATTCTGCTTCGGTTGTAGATAGAGCTACGCAGTGTTGCTTTCTACTGCACCAACTGACTAGACTATTTCCTAAAAGTTGGCAGCTTCCACTTGTACTCTTTCAATCTAGTTTACATCCAGCATAGTCAGAATCAGAGTATCCTGGCAAGTCAAAGGTTGAGGTCCTGGGATATCAAATCCCTATATTTAGGGTGCCCTTAATATATCTAAGTATTCTTTTTAGGGTTGCTAAGTACGTTTCCTTAGCACAAGTTTGATATCTAGCACACATTTGTACAGAGAATAGAATATCAGGTCTGCTAGCTGTAAGGTAAAGTAGACTTCCAATCATGCTTCGATATAGCTTAAGGTCTACAGGTTTACCTTCAGGGTCACTATCAATTTTTACATTTGTGACCATAGGGGTACTTATGCTTTTGGAGTTATCCATTTTAAATTTCTTTATTAACTCCTTAGCATATTTGGATTGGTGAACATAATTTTCATCCCTAGTTTGTTTAATTTATAGTCCTAAAAAGAAGTTGAGCTCACCAACTAAGCTCATTTCGAATTCGTTTTCCATTATTTTTACAAATTCTTTTAAAAAGTTTGAGTTGGTGGATCCGAAAATTATGTCGTCAACATAGATTTGGGCAATAAAAATGTCTTTTTCTAAGGTTTTAACAAAAAGAGTTGAGTCAATTTGTCCTTGGTTGAATTCCTTAGAAATGAGGTAAGTTGATAGGCGTTCATACCATTCCCTAGGTGCTTGTTTTAGTCCATAAAGTGGCATATTAAGTTTGAAAACATAGTCGGGTTTTTCTAAGTCCTTAAAGCTGGGGGGTTGTCCTACATAGACTTCTTCTTTGATGAACCCATTTAGAAAGGCTGACTTAACGTCCATTTGATAAAGTTTGAATGCTTTATGGGCTGCAAAGGCTAACAACATTCTAATGGACTCAAGTTTGGCTATTGGGACATAGGTTTCGTCATAGTCCAACTCTTCGACTTGATTGAACCCTTTCGCTACTAAGTGGGCTTTGTTTTTGACTATTTCCCCTTGGTCATTTAGTTTGTTCCTAAATACCCACTTAGTATCTATGATAGATTTGCCCTCAGGTTTAGGTCCTAGTTCCCAGACTTGGTTTCTCTCAAATTGGGTTAATTCCTTTTGCATTGCTATGATCTAATCAGGATCAGGTAGGACTTCCTCTATAGTCTTAGGTTTAATTTTTGAAATTAGTGCGATCTGACTAAGATTTCTATAGGAAGACCTAGTTCTGACTCCTAAGGTTGGATCACCCACAATTTGATACGTAGGGTGACTGATAACTTTCATTTTGTTGATTAAATTAGGCCCTCAAATCCATGTTTTGATCCACTTTCATATGCTTAAGTTTGCATTTGTATTAGGTTTCAAGGATTGTCTCTATTTTAGCTTGAGATTCAATTCTTTCTATATTTAAGATGTTTTGGCACTTAAATTTAATATCATTTTGTAGGTTTCAAATGAGCATGGACCTGGATCATATTGGGTTAAACTTGGGTCAGAATTGGATCCGGATCAAAGGGATCAAGCATCGGATTAACATGGGCCGTCCATTCAAGAGAACGGTTAGATCTAAGTCATCTGCCAACTTCTGGTCAATCCAAGCTCAAGATAGACTTAATCAAGTTCATGGATCATGATCTGAAAATTTGGGCCAGATCAGAGCTGATTCAGCCGTTGGATCAAGCACTAGAGGATCTAGACCGTCCAAGCTAGAGAAGAGAAGATCTGAGCCATCCGCTTCAGATCTGAGTGATCCGAGTTAAGGACAACTAGATCAGACCCATTGATCAAGATCTGGGAAACTTGGGTCAGATCTGACTTGATCTGGCCGTTGGATTGAATCGGAGCAATCTCAGCCGTCGGAATTCAAAATGCTCAGTTAAATCAGGAATTCCCTCTTCCGCTCGCGTCGTCGCATCTTCGCCACTGTCCTTCATTGTTCTTGCGATTTCTTCCCCGTTCTTCGTCCGATCGCGCGACCACAGCAGTTTGGAGCTTCAATTCAAGTTCCCAAGTCATTGAGATCAACTCCCCGAGAGGATTTTGATAGATTCTTGTTGTTGAAAAACCTTGCGGAGAGGGTTTCGCCAAAGGGTCTGCCTTTCGTTTGATCACCTCTTGGATGTTCGACTTCACCGACCGGAGCTGCCAACGAATTCAGAAGGGTTTTCTGAAGACCTTTGGAAGGTTATGATCATCAAGCTTTAATCAACTCGTCGGTCAAGAGGATGCTCGGATGAAAAGACAGCTTCGACTGGATTCAGCGTAATCTCACAAGGAGAGCTCGGATTCGGGTGATTTGGCAAGCTAGAGGGTTTCTAGCTAGATCTTGGGTGACAACAAGATAGTTTTTGTATTGAAAATTCATTCTGCTATTTAGTTTTCGATTCACATTCTTTTTCTGTAGCTACTTGTTCTGTATCAGAGTTGCGATCAGCTACTGATCGATCTTAGTGACCAATCCTGTAACGCCCGCTTTTTTTTTCCTAAGCGGCGTTACGTTAACATACTTAAGGCATGTAGACATCATAAGGCAGCGGAATAACTTTAACTCATACATGCCCTACTAACATTCTTAACTTAATGACATAGGAACCTTAGCATATTAACTTTGAACTTAAGCATCATATCATGTCATACCTAACCTCATATTATAAGGTTCACTTTGAACTTAGGCATCATATCATGTCATATCATAACATAAAGTTCCATGAGTCATTATTCGAGCATAGAGATATCAAAAGTAAAGTTCTAGCATAAACGGTGAACATTTAGGTTCCTGGGCCAAGTCACTATCACACACATACGTTCTTGCCCTCCTGCAGCTTCCTCATTGTCCCTTTGCATGATCTGCGGTATAAGGAAAAAGACTATAAGCACACAGGCTTAGTAAGACTCTTTCCTACTCACTAAAACCATTCGTCTTTCATTCATAATCATATGAAGCATAATCATCATTTAGTCTTAAACATGAAGCATAAACATAAACCTACTTATCTTTTCATGGCATGATACATGGCATAACCATAAACATAACTGAACATTCCTATCATGGCATAAAGCATAAACATGAGCATAGACATAATTAACATTCTTATCATGGCCTAAAGCATAAACATAATCATAGGCATAATTAAACATTCTTATCGTGGCATAAAGCATGGTATAATCATACTCATCATTAGACATTCTTAACATGGCATGGAACATGGTATAAACATAAACATAAGGTATAGACCAACCTATCTAGCATATCATGGGCATATTTTCCATTATAGCATATGGGCATCTTCTTAACATAATCATGGCATAAATCATTTACCATCATACCCATTTCTTAACATGAATCATAAGCATAAGACATCATCATCATAGCATAATGCATAACATGAATGAATGCGTGGGTGGAATGCATATGTATAGATATATATATGCCTAACTTTTGAAAACATACTTTTAAATACTTAAACATAATCATCACATTGTTGGGGTCCCCGGTTTGTACCACATACATACATCATGGCGCGCATCCCTAAGTAAGTACAAGGTATCTAGCCTCGACCTACTAGGGTAAGGACAGCATAGTCGGTAGTCCTCGAACCGGGGCGTTCTTAAGGTGCCCATCCCTGTTGCACAGCTTCGGTAGTGCCAGAACCATGGACAGCTTCGGTAGTCCAGAACCGGGACGTTCTTAAGGTGCCCATCCCTTGGACCCATACTTCGGTCCGATACAAGCCCCATTCATAAAGTAAAATACTTTACATGCTTCATCATTCATAAGACATTCATGGCATAGTTAAACATGGCATAACTTGGTTACATGAAGCATGACTTAAAACATGCTTGATCATCATGATGCCTGGAAGGCATGAGCATTATCTTTCTTCATAAACATGGCATGCATCTTTATTCATAACATGGCATGCATCATTATTCATAACATGGCATGCATCATTTTCATAACATGGCATGCATCCTTATTCATTAACATGGCTTGCATCATTATTCATAACATGGCATGCATCCTTATTCATAACAACGTGGCATGCATCATTCTTATCATACGTAATAGAACATGATTCTTAACATAACATGAACATATAACATAGCATGGTTCTTAACATAGCATGAACACCTAACATAGCATGGTTCTTAACATAGCATGGACATATAACATCACATGGTTCTTAACATAACATAAGTATTCATAGGTAGGACTTCCATAAACATGATTCCTACTATCCAAGTGCATGACATGGAACATAAAACATTCATAAATAACCCTATTAGGCATGGCATCCAAATCATAAGCATACATACATAAACATGGTACTTAAGGTTAGGGTTATAGGTAACTTAAGTTCCTACCACATGCTTGAACCCTTATGTATTCTTCATAATGAACTATAAACCATCATTCTTCAAATCTTAACTCCATCAAACCCTAATTACTTAGCCTTGGCCGAAACCTACATAGAAGGTTTCCATCATTCCCATAAACATATAAGATGGCACAAGGTAAAGGAACATCCATACATTGCCTATATGACCATAGGGAGCCCTTAGGGCTCATGATTAGGGTTAACCCTAATCCTTAGCCCCCCTTCCTATAACTGGCCGAAACCTACAAGGGCATGGGTACATGGAAAAATTTCATTAAAATCCCCAATCAACCATTAAACATCAACCATAACATACCATAGGGGCTATTAGGGCCCTTACTTGGGGAAAGCCCTAACTTTTGCCCTACCATCCTTCTTGGCCGAATCTTGTGGGGTCACAAAGCCTTGTAAAAGGGTCTCATAAGTCACCCTTAATCTCCCTTATATCATGTTAATACACAACACATATGCTTGGGGGTTTGGATTTAACTCTACCCATGAGTTCATGGGTTGGCCGAAACCCTAGGGAACCCTAGGGTACCCCAAAAATTCCCCAAAATTATATTTAATCTCTCAACATCATAAGGGAACATTAAATAACATTATACAGATTTTTAGCATCATCATGGACCTTTAAACATTGTGGCCGAAACCCTAGGGTATCCTAGGGTGCTTGCTTTGCTTCTTTCATGTTGGCCGAAACCCTAGGGTATCCTAGGGTACTCCAAAAATTCCCAAAAATTATAATTAACCTCTAAACATCATAAGGGAACCTTAAATAACATTATACATATTTTTAGCATCATCATGGACCCTTAAACATTGTGGCCGAAACCCTAGGGTATCCTAGGGTGCTTGCTTTGTTTCTTTCATGTTGGCCGAAACCCTAGGGTATCCTAGGGTACTCCAAAAATTCCCAAAAATTATACTTAACCTCTAAACATAATTAGGGAACCTTAAATAACATTATACAGATTTTTAGCATCATTTTGGGACCCAAAAACATTGTGGCCGAAACCCCCTTTGGCTAGGGTTCTTGATTTTCTTTCCTTTCAACTTAAATCTCAAACCAACCCTTATAATATGCTAAAAATCATGGAAAATCATAAAAAAATAATATACCACAGGTGAGGGAGTCTTACATTGGGATTTCTTGATTTTTAGACCTTAAAAGGGAAGAAACTTGTAGAGCTCTTGACCCTTGATCCCTCCTTGCCCTTGTTGTCTTGGAAGGAACCTAGATCTTGGAGATGTGGAGTTTTTCCAAGGGAAAAACCCTCTAAGGGTGGTCGGCTAGAATGAGGGGAGGAGGAGAAGAGAAAATGCAAATTGAAGGAAGAATAAGGTAACTCCCAAACCCCCCCCCCCCCTTTATAGCCCATTAAAGAGGTAAATGAAGAGTCTCTCCATGACCCTTCATCTTCTTCTAAGCCTTAACCAATATCCACTTCATTCCCTCATAACATTCCCTTGCTAGAGGAGTTGGTTAAAGCATACATGGTTGTACAAGAGGTCCAAGGTTCAATCATTGGCTCATGCACCTTTATTTTTATTTTATTTTTATTTCATTTATTTTATTATTTTTATTTTCCTAAATTCCGAAAATCCCCCTAAAATCACCCATAATTATGTTAATATTCCTAAATACAATTCTTTTATATTTATATTAATTTTACCTAATTAATACCCATTTTTGGAGCCCATTTAAATCTCATTAGTACCTAATTTTTCCATTAAAATAGGAAAAATTAGGCTAAGACTTACCCATAATCATGCTAATATGCCTAATAAAATCCTATTTATATTTATACTAATTATTACCTAAATCTCCCCTATAATCGTGGTACTAAAAAGCCCACATAAGGCCCATTAGCACTTAGTTTTCTCAATTTAAACGAGAAAACATGGATTTTCTAGGTCAAAGTTCGTATTAATACCTCTAGGTCCTTCGGAAAATTATCTAGACATGCTCAATATTTTCAGAAAATATTAAGAGAATTTTCCAGGTCGTTACAAATCCAGACAGCACCTGATCGGTCTTCAGTCCGATCAGGCGTGTATCTGATTGGTCAACCGACCGATCAGGAAATTTCCTACGCAATTTATCCTGTTCAGTTTTCTGCTTGCCTTAGCTCTCAATTCTTTACTTCCGAATTTAGATAAAGCATTAGTTTCATCTCTGCAATAGATATCAGTTTTGTATTTTAATCCTGTACTTTTAAATTGTCTAGTTCAAGTTACCTAGTGTTTAAGTCCAATTCTTGCAATACGTAGTTCAACTCATGCTTAGTTAAGTCAATTCCATTTCGAATTTTACTTCCATTCTTACTTGCAAAACAAAACCACCATTTTATCTCGAAAATCCAAAACCTTCAACGACAAATAATTTTCAAGCTTAATTCGAACACTCGCAACTAGTCCTGAAAAAATACGACCTGAGGCCCCTATTCTACACTTCTATTTCGCTAGCAAGGGTTTTCAGTTAATAATTCTAAATTTGAGTGCTCATCGTGACACATTGCTTTTGAGCATAGCATTGAGCACCACCAGTGACTGAGTCTGGGTTTCTTGGTTCTTCTAGAATTGGTTGAGCCTCAGGTCCGGCTGGACGGTTTGGTTCAGTATTTTGTTCAATTACTTGGGTTGGTTCAATTATTGGTTCAATTGACTAGTAGTTGGTTCAATAGTCAGTTCATTTAGAGGTTCAACTAGTAGTTCAATAATTTGTTCATTACCTTCCTGATTAATATTTGATGGATTCAGGTTTGGATTATCAGATTTTGAATTAGTTTCCTCATCAAATATTAAATTCGTTGTTTCTTCAATTTTATTAGCTAGTTTATCTATTGTAGACCCTATAGACCCTACTTGTTGTTGAATATCCTAAGAATATTCCAGGGTTGACTTAGACTGGAATTTATCTAGGTAGTCCTTGGTGTTTAGGATGTGGATTTTGCACCCAAAGACCCTTAGGTAATGTAGATTTGGAAGTCTATGGTAGTATAGCTCATAGGGAGTTTTATTGTGTCTTTTATTAATTATGACCCTATTTTGAATATAGCAAGTCGTACTAATTGCTTCTGCCCAAAATTGGTTAGCTAGGTTGAATTCATTGAGCATAGTCCTAGCGGCTTCCTGTAGGGTTCTATTTTTTCTTTCTACTATCCCATTTTATTGGGGGGTTCTAGGACACGAGAATTCGTGAATATACCCATTTATTCTACAAAATTCCTCAAACTTTTGATTCTCAAACTCTCCCCCGTGATCACTCCTAAGTCTTTTGATTTTGGTATCATTTTGATTTTCAATTATCTTACAAAAATCAATAAACAGATTTAGGATTTCATCCTTAGTCTTTAGGAACCTAACCCAAGTAAATCTAGAGTAATCATCGATAATGACTAAGCAGAACCGGTTTTCGCTTAGTGACTTGGCTCCATGTGAATCAAATAGGTCAAGTTGCAGGAGCTCAAATGTGGTTTGAGTTAGGTCTGATTGGATTTGTTTGTGATTAGACCAGGTTTGTTTACGTTGGTTACATGAGTCACATATTGTATTTTCATAGTTCTTAATTTTTGGTAGTCCTTTAATTAGACCAACTTGGGTGATTTTTGAAATTAGCCTAACATTTGTATGACCTAATCTCCTATGCCAGAGGTTGGATTCTTCTAACTGAGTTAAGAGACATTTAGGTACTAAGGGTAGATTGATAGTATAAACATTATTTTTCCTAGTACCCTTAAGTAAGACTTCTGAGTCTTGAAGGTTTCTAATCAGGCAGTCAGAGTTGGTAAAGGTAACTATATAGCCAGTATCATATAGTTGACTTATACTAAGCAAATTAAATTTAAAGTTCTCAACCAAGAGTACCTTTTTTATCACAAAATCAGATTTGAGTTCAATGTTACCTGACCCAATGACTTTGAGTGTAGCACTATTGCCAAATGCAACCGAGCCTATGTTCTTGAACTTGAGTTTAATGAATTTCAATTTGTCTCCAGTCATGTGTCTGGAGCATCCGCTATCCAACATCCATTGGTCCAAATCTTTATGTTCCTACACATAAAGTATTTATTGATTTGGATCCAATTAGAATTAAGGATAGCTTAAATTGATTTTCACAACCTAATCTGTCTCACCCAATCTAGAGTTATCAATCATGTTAACCTTATGGGTTTTGTGAGACATGTTTTAACCAAAATAGAGATTTTATTTTAAAAAGCATGATTAATTTTGAAAGGTTGAATTAATTTTAAAAACAATTAAGTTTTAAATTTATTTTGTAAAATGGTTGAATCTAAGATTAATCGAAATTTGTGTTAGATTCAAATTTGACAATAGTAAAGTGAATTTGATTTTCAATAGTCGGCTTCCAGGTCTTGGCGAGGCACTAGGCCTTCTTTGGCCGGAGCCTTATTGGATCATCAACCCTTTCCTTGACAAAACCTTTTATTGAAAATTCATTTTCAAGTTACTCCTTGAAAGATTTTGGTCTAACTAGTTTGGGTCTTGGATTGGTAGCTTTGGCTAGTTCCACCAAAATGGTTTCCCTAACGTACTATCATCTAACCTCCACCCAATACTATATTGTTCAAATTTCAGTTAAATCGTTTCAGTCCTTAGTCTAACCAGTCCTAGGTCTAAACATAATAATTTGCAGGAATAAATAAACAATCAAGCATGCAATTAAAATTAAGGAATTAAGCAAAAGAAATTTATCTAATTATGAAAATTGTTTTTAAATTGGCTCCCCCTGGACTAAAGCCACGATAATGATTAGGCAAGATGTGAATCTTGTCCTTGGGGATCCAATACTGGTTTGGTCTAGCTTGGTTGTTCAAGCAAAGTTTGGGTACCCATGCTTAAACTTTGGGTCTAGATTGGTTCAATACAGCATAATATGACCGTTGTCTCGACTTGGTGCGATACCCTAACCCAGATCGATTTAGAACGGACTTCTATTTTCCAATGATCATGTCAAGACCCTTGGAACCCGAAGTAAATTGTTCTAAAGCTACTCTGAGGTCCTTGACTTGAGTTTTCAAGGAGGAGTTCTCTTTCTCAAGCTTTTCAACTTGAGTAGAGGTTCCTTCTTGAACCTTCTCGGTCAAGGATCTAGAATCAGCTTCCTCTTTCAGGAGTTTTACTTACTATCGGAGGAATTCGACTCGGATTTTGGCTTTCGCCAAGTTACGAGATAAGTACGCTATTAACTTTGATAATTCAATTTCGGAATAACCACTTACTGTTATTTTGTCGTTCTCCGAAATTGTGAGCCTTCCGTCGTCCGGCTCCGATTCCGATCCAGTGTCGATGTCTTCCGAAGCGGTCAGGGCGAGCAGATTTGACTGTGGGGCCTCTTCTTCTTCTTCGGAGGAAGATTCTGTTAGTGATATGAGAGAAGTGTCCTAAGGCAATCGCCTTATGATTGTAAACATTTATTTCAATAAATGATAATTCACTATTTGAGTATACATGTTTGTGTATTTGATTGGGATCTTAAACTCATCTACTGAATGTCCGCCATACAGTTCACAGCATAAGAGAATTTGTGATGGGATCACAACTAGTGATTATCTCTAAATGTGCAAATGTGAAGTGTTGGAAATATCCCTAGTCGATGAATTGATAAATACAAACATTATCAGTTCTGTTGAGACTAGCATGGGTTATTCTCTATTCAGCTGATTCTCACTGGCTGGTGACATTGGGATGTTCGGAGATAAACATGGATGCTAGTTAAGGGAACTAGTTCATTGGAGTGACTAGCTGTAAGACTTCATATGGGAATCTACATGTAGATATGTCAATGAAGATCTTACTGCGGCTTAAGTGCGATGTTCCTTTGACTTGCGGTGTTCAAGTCATCTTGGTCATGGAGACTTATACTTTGACATCTTAAGCAAGCATCTCCAAGGAGGTGTGGACCCAGGATGATCGGGTATAAGCCGAAGTGCCCGAAGATGTTTGAACAGCCTACAAAGGATTCACCACTCCTTGCGAGGAGATGTATACCCAGGCCTATCGTCGGATTGTTACTCAAAGCCTCTGGCCAGAGCATATCATGTTTAGAGTGAGAGTCTCTAAAATACATGAGAGTAATTAGAAATCCAAAGGACGAGTAAGACATTACTTGGGCTAGGTGTGACGTAGTCAGCCTAGTGGGGACTGACACCATTGACCGTGTCCTGAACCAAGTGGGTATAAGGTGGTGAAGGGAATGGGGCACGATTCATTAGAGCTGCTAAAGGGTTTCAGAATAATTTCTTCTGAGGTCAAACCGTTGATCTTTCGATTAATTGAGGATCATGATGTACTACTAGGTGCCACTCATGATCGTTCTATAATTAGTTAATTATAGACGGCCAACATAAATCGAAAGCCTATTTAGTCACACGCACTACGAGTAATCCGAGGGATTTAAAACGAGTTGAAAATTGGATTTTCCGATCAAGAGAAATAAGTCGAATCTGAGTTAGTCAGAGGCGCAATGGAAGCTAAAAATGGCTAAGTCTTTTGAAGGCTTTTCGGGCGAATTAAATGAGTTTGATTCGCGACGGTTCGGGTTGGTTTGGCCGGCCAACGAGGGTGCCAAAACCCCCTTTGGTAGCCGGCCACAATAAGAGGAGAAAACCAATTAATATTGGTTTAATTAATAAGATAAATCCAGCGCGATTTATTTTATAAATTATGGATAAATAAATTTGTATAAAGAAATTTATATAAATAAATTTATAGAAATTTATTCTTTTATTGAAGATTAAAATAATCCATGAATTGGGTTTATTTTAATTTTATAAAATCAATTATGAATTGATTTTTCCATAATAAGAAAGTTTATAAATTTCTTATAAAATTTTTCTATAATTTAAAGAGAAGAGAATTTGTTTTATTATAAATTAGTTATAATAAAACTTGGTTTAAACGGAATAATTCATAAGAATTTATAGGATAAATTTCTTATGATAATTAATTAGTTTTATTATAAGTTAGTTATAATAAAATTCATAAGAGAATTTATAGGATAAATTTCTTATGATAATTAATTTGTTTTATTATAAATTAGTTATAATAAGACTAGGCTTAAACGGAATAAGCAATAAGAAAATTTATAAGATAAATTTCTTATAACTAATTCCGTTAATTCCGTTAATTCGGTTTAGAGGGAGACTTAGCAAATGAGTTGCTACTATATAAAGGAACCAAAGGCTAGCCCTTACTCCTAATTAAGAGATTAATTATTCTCTCCCTCTCTCTCTCTTAATCTCTTCTCCTCTCCCTCTCCCTCTCTTGCCTAGGGCCGGTGCCCACCCTTGTGGTTTAGGGCCGGCGCACCCAACCTACATCCAAGGTGAAGTTGGCGTGAGCAATCAAGAAGAAGGAGAACCCGAACAAGAAGAAGAAGAAGCGGATAGCGACTCCTCTCTTCTCAGAATTCGATTCCGTTACTCCATTGGTTAGTTTCCTAATTTCTCTCTTGTTCTTCTAGTTGTGCCTTCCGAGAATCTAGTAGTTCTCATCGGCACAAAACTCGTGACTTTGCGAAGTCATCCCGAAGAGAACTCGGCGTGGATGCGAATAGAGACGAAGCTTCCAAGGGATGCTACGGTTGGATCTCGTCCCTTTTCTTCGAGTTACGAAAGGTACAAAGTAAATTAGTTTACTTTTCCGCAAAGTTTTATTTTATGATTATGTCAACACACCATAAGATTGCATGCTAGATACGAAATTAAAATAATTTAGGAAATTATTTTATGCAAATTCTTCCGCTGCACGTAAAAATTTTGAATTTTACGAACTCGTATCATTGTCGACATGCACCCGGTCCCAACAGTGGTATCAGAGCCGGTTAGTGTTCGACTTAATCATATAATTGTTTTGTGGAAAACTTTGTCATGATCTCAATTTCGGAAAATTAATTTCAATTATGGAAACTTTCGAATTATAATAAATTTTAGATTTAGGAATTTCAAAGTTTGGAAATCCTCATGAAATTTCGCAAACGTTTGAAATTTTCTATTTTCTGAAATTTTATAATAATTTGAAATCTTCCCATCTTTGGAAACTTTCCAATTTTGGAAATTTTTCTATTTTAGAAATTTTCCAATTTTGGAAATATGTAAGTTTCCTTTGTACCAGAAACTTACAATTATTCTGAAAATCAATTTTCGAAATCTCGCAATTTTGGGCACTTTCTTTTAAGAAAGTCTAGACAAATTCATGGACAGTTAATTGACAATTAAATTTGAATTGGTTTTTAAATTGACAACAAAATTCTTTATTTTGGATTGAGCCTCGGGGAGCCGTCCAATTTAAAGTTAGTTGTTGTAATTTAATTTCCCAATTTTAATTGAAATTGTCATGTTTGATTGGATTGAGCCTCGGGGAGCCGTCCAATTGGATTTACAACACATTACTTTTCTTTGGGTATCTGAGCCTCGGGGAGCCACCCTTAGAAAACAATTTGTTGTAATTAATTAAATCCATGAATAAAATATGTTTGAAGAGGTGATGCTCTTACATATTGTTGTCTCCAAAATTAATTAGGAAAATGGTTTCCTATAGAGTTTCTTAAATGAGATTTTCATGAAATAATATGTAGTTGAATTAAGGGATTTGTCTCTTAATTTAACAAGATTTGATTTAGAGAAATCAAAGTCTTGAACATATTATTTCCGAAATTAATTATGACAATTTAGGAAATTGTTTCCCAAAACAATTCCTTTAATAAAGTATGAAATTATAATTAGGAAATCCGGTTCCTAATTTAATTCATGAGACTTGATAAATTAAGTCACATACATACTTTATTAAGGAAATCGTTAGTCATGACATAATTTTATGTCATGAATGTGCTTAAAAGAATGAGACCCAAAACCCCTTACAAAATATTAAGGCCAACACCTTCCATTAATATGGTTAGAATCGGAGTTTTGTTTCTCGCTTGGGTTGATGGACACATCCATGCCCGACTTGAACCTCAACATGTTCAAACCATGGAATTAGTTTATGAATAAATAGTTCGAGTCAGAGGTCAATCATTAGTTTTGGTTGTTGGACACATCCAAGCCTGACTAAGCGGTTGAATGAGCTCCAACCATATTAAAACTATTTCTTGATTAATGGGTCAGCCTTAAGCTTGGAGCATCGATTTGTTGTGCCACAGCCAAGGTCGATGTAAAGAGAGGTGCAGTTGGGTGTATGTATAATGATACATACTTGTTAATGAGTTAACAACCCAATGTTTTATGCAAACATTCAATTAGTTGATAGCATAATGTGATAGTTACATATATGTGATGTGTAATCGGTATAATTACCTACCTTCATAGCTAAGAAGAACTTGATGGCCACAGCCATGGTTGTTCTTATCTATGGTTGGATATCAACCTATTTGGAGATGTTCCTACGATCTCCCGAATTGATAATAAGGGTGACTCAATTCGTAAAATAAATAGGATTTAATTTATGTATGTTGATACATTCTTTAATAAATCTTCTCACATAATCTCAATTTGTATTTCTAGGTTAATCACTCGATCATGTCTTCTCTGAATTTGCGTTCCATCTTGGACACCAACAAATTAACTGGGCCTAACTTCATGGACTGGCTTTGAAACCTGAGGATAGTCCTCAAGGCAGAGAAGATTGCTTATGTCCTTGAAAATCTACTTCCCTCAAATCCTCCAGCAGATGCAACTCCAGACCAATTGGTGGCCTATCAGAAACATGTGACCGATTCTGAACTTGCAAGTTGCATCATGCTAGCCTCTATGATACCTGAGCTGCAAAAGCAGCATGAGCATATGGATGCTTATACCATCATCTTCCATCTTAATGAGTTGTTTGAAGAGCAGGCGAGATCCGAAAGGTTCGAAGTCTCCAGACTCCTCTTCACAACTAAGATGCAAGAAGGCACTTCCGCCTCGCAGTTTGTGCTTAAGATGTTGGGGTACATTGAGTGACTAAACACACTCGGTTTTGCAATGGATCATGAACTAAGTATTGACTTAATTCTGAGTTGTTTGCCCAAAAGTTATTCGCAATTTGTGATGAACTATCGGATGAACAAGCTGGAAACTACCATTCCTGAGTTAGTCAACCTGCTGAAGTCTGTAGAGCCTTCTGTAAAGCAGGAACAAAAGGCAGTTCTGTTAGTTGGTTCCTCGAAGAAAGGTTCTAAGAGGAAGGCCAAAGAACAGAATAAGGGAAAGAAGAAAAAGGCTAAAAAGACTGAAAAGAAACCAAAAGGCACTTGCCATCATTGTGGCAAGGAGGGTCACTGGCGAAGAAATTACAAAGTTTATCTTGAGTCCTTGAAGAAGAAGGCATCCGATGCCCCGTCCTCTTCAGGTATCTTCGTTATTGAATGTCACTCTATTTCCTCAAATACCTGGGTACTTGATACTGGGTGTAGCTCACATATATGTAATGACATACAGGGGCTAAGGAATAGAAGAAGACTCGTCAAGGGAGAAGCAGATTTGCGAGTTGGAAATGGAGCAAGGATTGCTGCTGTTGCCATCGGAACATATTTGCTAAAGCTCCCGACTAGACGTATCTTAGAACTGGATAATTGTTATTTCGTTCCTTCGTTAATAAAGAACATTGTATCTATTTCATGTTTGAATGAAAAAGGTTATCATTTGACTTTTAGTAACAATTGTTGTTACATAACTTTAAATGGCGTTCTTTATGGGAATGGAACTTTGTGCAATGGCATCTACACGTTAGATTTATCCAGTGACGTTTTCAATATCGAAGTTAGCAACAAACGTGCTCGAATAGATAATCGAATAGACTCCTACACTTGGCATTGCCGTCTTGGCCATGTAAGTAAGAAACGCATGACCGAATTGCACCGATGTGGAATTTTGGAATCATTTGAACCCGATTCATTTGATACATGCGAATCGTGCTTAAAAGGCAAGATGACCAAATTACCCTTTACCGGAAAAGGTAATCCAGTGGGAGAATTACTTGGTCTAATACATACTGATGTATGTGGACCAATGTCAACTCTTGCACAAGGAGGCTATAGCTACTTCATCACCTTTATCGATGATCACTCACGATTCGGGTACGTGTTCTTGATGAAACACAAATCTGAAGCCTTTGAGAAATGAAGTAGAGAAACAGCTTGGCAAAAGTATTAAAATACTTCGATCCGATCGGGGTGGTAAATACTTAAGTCAAGAGTTTCAAGATTATCTAAGGGACAATGGGATATTATCCCAATGGACTCCGCCATATACACCACAGCATAATGGTGTATCTGAGAGGCGAAACCGAACCTTGATGGACATGGTTAGGTCGATGATGAATCATGCAACTCTTCCAAAATCCTTTTGGGGTTATGCACTTAAGACAGCTGTTTATTTATTAAACAGAGTCCCGACCAAGGTAGTCTCTACTACTCCATATGAGATTTGGAATAGTAAGAAACCTCACTTAACTCACCTTAAGATATGGGGTTGTCCTGCTTACGTGAAGCGGGTTGTATCAGACAAATTGGATGCTAAGTCTGATAAATGTCTATTTATTGGATACCCTAAGGAAACGAAGGGTTACCAATTCTATCATCCCTTGGAACAAAAGGTGTTTGTTTCAAGGCATGCTGTATTTCTAGAAAAAGAATTTCTTTTACAAGAAAACAGTGGGAGTGGCATTGAACTTGATGAAGTTCAAGAAACCCCAATAGACATTACAGAGACACCGAGTCTAGGCCCACAACCGATAATTCATAATAATGAGCTATCAGTTGAACCTAAAACTACACCACCTCTTCGTAGGTCTGATAGGACACGCAACATTCCAGAGAGATACGGATTTCTCGTAAGTGAATCGAACGACGTGTTGCTCATTGGCGATGACGAACCTATCAGTTATGAAGATGTTCTGAAAAATTCAGAAAGGGACAAATGGCTTGAAGCCATGAAGTCGGAAATGGATTCCATGTACGAAAATCAAGTATGGGACTTGGTTAACCCACCTGAAGGGATTAAGCCCATAGGGTGCAAGTGGGTTTTCAAGAAGAAAACCGACATGGAAGGTAATGTTGTTACCTTTAAGGCTAGATTAGTGGCAAAAGGATATCGTCAGAAACAAGGAATTGATTATGACAAAACCTATTTGCCAGTAGCTATGCTTAAATCCATTCGGATGCTCCTAGCCATAGCAGCTCATTATGATTATGAGATATGACAAATGGATGTGAAAACAGCTTTCCTTAACGGAAACCTGCTTGAGGACGTATACATGATACAGCCTGAAGGTTTCACATCGGTTGATAAAACCAAGGTATGCAAGCTTCGACGATCCATATATGGACTGAAGCAAGCATCTAGGAGCTGGAACATCCATTTTGATGAGACAATCAAAAAGTTTGATTTCTCACAAAATCCTGACGAACCCTGTGTGTACAAGAAGGTTAGTGGGAGTGCAGTCGTATTCCTAGTATTATATGTCGACGACATCTTACTTATAGGAAACGATATTTCAGTCTTACAGACAGTTAAAATTTGGTTATCCAAAACTTTCTCCATGAAAGACCTGGGAGAAGCAACCTATAATCACGATAAAAGATTTACAATTCAAATACAGAAGTAGATCAGAAAATTGAAATTGCTACACTTTTCGTTACCGACGGCCGAGGTGGATAACATTTCGGAGCAGAGGGTCGTCGGCGGCGCTGGAATCTCGAAGTCGGAGTTTGCCGGAGCGTAGCGCTTGAACGAAAAGCTTTGGAGCGTTGAGATCAAGTGATATCGAAGCCTTGGGGGTGCACCCCCTTTTATAGTACTCATACGGGCGCCTGTGTAGATGGGGCCCCTAACACGTGGCCTTCCCTGCGCGAATCCTTATCCGCGGGCTTGGTCAGTGCTTATCCACCTCCACTTGGGCGCCTAAGCTGATTGGGGCGCCCGTGACCTCGCGAGCGCCTGACTTGAGTACTTCCAGAGGTTTCGTGGTTGTGTTTTGGATTTTTCCTTCACCCTTGGGCGCCCGTATCCATACGGGCGCCTGAGTCCATCCGGCGCCCGAGTACATCCGGGCGCCTAGGCCCAGTGACATACCTCACTTGCAGATGACCAGTCCTTCGATCCTGCAACTTGGGTTAGTTCCAAAACATACCAAACATTAGTTACAGCCGTAGCTGTCTTGGTTCTGACTTTGGGTCTCCCAAATGGAACCCTAGGTCGAACCGACGCCTACTGTTCCCTCGACGGGGAATGCGTCCTCACTTACTCCTCTCAGGAGAGTTTACCTTTTGCCATCCGACTCCTCCGGTGGGACTTTTGCCCAATCCTCCTGACCAGGTCTTCGTGCCATACTTCCGGTCAGGTCTTTGATGCCCAGCCCCTTGCCAGGACTTCTTGCCCAGTCCTCGACCAGGACTTCTTTGCCTGACTTCCGGTCAGGTCTTCTTACCCAGTCCTTGACCAGGACTTCTTGCCCGACTTTCGGTCAGGTCTTCTTGCCCAGTCCTTGACCAGGACTTCTTTGCCTAGTGCACCTAGGACTTTTCCTGCATACTCAGTAAACATGTTAGATCACAATAACACCTTAACTTCTGAACCCTTTGCCATTATCAAAACCCAGGTTTGACTTAGGTGTTGCCTGCACCAACAACATGCATTTACTTTACATGTTATTATTGTTTGGACTAACTCTGTGTTACAGCTAAGGAGTTTGAAAGACTGGCTGCAACTCAGGCGCCTGAGAGGACTCGGGCGCCCGAGAGGTTTGTAGCACCCATGTGCCTGTAACTCAGGCTAGGCAAGGCTGAGTTGGCTTACGCTAGTTGGAGTCGCCACATCAGCAACACAGGCGCCCACGAGGTTGTTACGCACTCGAGATGGATAAGGCTTGGACCAGGTAGCAGATTGGGATGCGGCTGGATCACGGTAACACGGGCACCCCTATAGGCATTTGGTCACCCGTATGCCCCTTTATAAGGGGGTTTAACCAGAGACTTCAAAAATAATTTTTCTACAATCTTTGTGCTCTCGTGTGCTGCTCCGAAGTGATCCAAAGATGACGAAACACTGCTCGATAATGACGCACCACTTCTTCATTTCACTAAAAGTCGTCGGTATATTTAGTATTCTTTTTTTGTACTTAACATTGCATATTTGTAAAATTATTCATGACTTATAGAATTGCCCAAAGTAAACGGTCAAGGACCATGTGCCTTGGAGTGGGAGCTGTCATAGACTCTGAATCAAGTAAAAATAAACAATGTTAGAGATTGTTTTTCTTGTGTTCACTTTTTTGCTACGTAATTTGATTAAATCCAAATAAGTTTTTCGAACGCAATATTCACCCCTCTTCTATCGCACTCTACGATCCTACAATTTCATTTCACAAGCCATGGAAAGTGTTAATTCTTCAAGTGGTTGGACATCATGATTCGAGAGTTGAAATCAATAGACCATAATAAAGTTTGGGAACTTACTGAATTTCCTAAAGGGTCAAAGAATGAGTATTTAAGACAAAGCATGACTTTAATGGCAATATCGAATGATACAAGGCTAGACTTGTTGACAAAGGTTTTACTCAGAAAGACGGTATTGACTACAAAGAGACCTTTGTTAGATCAATGTATCTTGCTAGAGGGGGTGAATAGCAACTTTTCGTTTTCTTCCTACAATTGTTAGTGTGCAAGCGGAAAACACAAAGTAAAAAACAAAACTAACAACTGAGACACATCTATTTACGTGGTTCGGAGATAGAACTCCTACTCCACGGCTGCCAGTAAGGTGGGTGATCCCTAATCCGTCGGTGGATGATTCCCCGGAGCACCTCCGGCTAGATCTCGTAGCTCCTTGTGGGTGGAGAAATCTCTCCACAAGCTTTGGACACTACCTGAGCAACCAAGGCTACTAATCCACTCTATCCAAGTAGATTTCACCAAAGAACAGTAGCCTTAAACGAGCTCCTTTAAATAAAGCTCGAGTAGTAAATGGCCACTACCAGTCGACTGCCCCTGGGGCAGTCGACTGGTCCCACTCAGATTCGACTGTTACAACCAACGTTTGAATCCCCAACCATTACCAGTCGACTGCTCCCTGAGCAGTCGACTGGTCCCCTTCTAAGCCTAGGGTTTCCTTCCCGAGTACATTTCTCTCCGCACTCAAACCCTCCCGGCTTAGTTCCTGACTACAAACACTCACACTCGGACCCTCACGACCTGGTCGACTCTTCAATCCGCAGTCTCGATCTATTGCCTTCACACCCTCTTCGTCTTTGGCTCCCGTCCCTCGGATGCGCACACAAGCCTCCATTTGCCTCCATGCCATCCTTCATGCATGCCTTGAAGTCCGCGTCCCTCGGCTCATCATCTCTACTCATGGTCCCTCGGATGCGCACACAAACCTCCAGCTTGCCTCCATGCCACCCTTCACCTAAAGACATCCAACCAAGTCTATGTGTACCTATACACCTGTACACTCACATACACATATTAGTCCAACAACAAACCCTAACTTAATCATATTGACCACAAACATCGAAACCATGATCCTCCATATCATACCCTGGTTGATTGCCCCAACAACCTTTTCTCCTATCTAAAAAAAAGACTCACTAAGAATTATTATGACAATGGTAACTCATTATGATTTAAAGCTATATCAAATGGATGTGAAAATAGCCTTTTTGAATGGAGATTTAGTTAACATAGTTATATGGACTAACCTAAGGGGTTTTCAATTATAGGAAAGGGACATATGGTGTGTAAGCTTAAGAAGTCAAAATACGGATTTAAATAAGCTTCTTGACAATGGTATCTTAAGTTCAATGTTATTATAGTTCTTGTTCAATACTTCCACATATACCCTTAATTGTATGGATCATGATTGATTTCAATTAGCTTGATTATATGGATAAGATCCTTAATTGTAGGGATCATGATTAGCTTGATTTTAAGGATTAAGTGATCGGCATACCATAACTATAGGATGCTCTCTCCCTCTTTATATATATAAATACCTACATGTATTCATATTATGTGATAGAAGTAAATTATCTCTTTCTCTTTTACAATGTATCAGAGTCAATTCTCCTTCTCTAACTTTTTTTCCTTTCTCCCACCACTACTATTGCTACACCACTTGCTACTACTGACATCCCTTACTGTTAATTTTAGCGTTGACATCTTTTGTCGATTTCAGTGCCGACGTCCTTTGCTATCGATTTCGGCGCCGACATCTTGCTGCTGCCTTCTATTACGGTCGTCGTTGCCTGCTATTGGATCAACTAGCCTTCTCTAATCTGCTACTACTCAAGCTCCTCCTATGATGAAGTCCTCAGATTCTAAATCGAATTTGGCTACCACAATTAAATTGAATGGGACCAACTATTTTTTGTGGTCACATTCATTTGAATTATTCCTGAGATCTCACAAGAAGAATGAGCATATTCTATCCAACCCTCCTGACCCTAAATATCTAAAATATTCCGATTGAGTTTCAAATGATTGTTTTGTTATGGCTTAGCTTCTCAACAGCATGGAGGAGTCTGTGAGCATTAATGTTAGTGGAAACTTCCAAGGAGATGTAGAATGCTTTATGGGGCATGTATTCGAATGACGAGAACGTTTCTCGGATTTTTGAATTATATGAAAAGCTCTTTTCTCTTTGCTAGGATGATCAATTTGATAGTAACTATTTTGCTCCTCTTAAGGGGTTGCGATGAAATTTTGTTATACTATCCGCTCTCTTGTGACACTCAGACTTGAAAGAATTAGTGGGATGAATTCTTGGTTGCAAAGTTCCTATCTGATTTAGATTCCACTCTACGACTAGTTCGGGATAATCTGCTAGCAAATGATAACATTTCCACATTATCAAATGCTTTATCTTGGGTTCTTCATGTGACCATGGATCGTCCTAACATCGATTTTTACATCGGCTATAGTTGCTCGCGGTCATGAGTTCTTTTAGGGTCGTGATAGTAGTTGTAGTCGTGGTCGTGGGATTGATACCATTAGGAGAAGTTGTTCGTGTGTTCATTGTGGTCATTCCAATCATGTCTCCGAGAAGTGTTGGGCAAAGTTTAATAAACTTGACAGGGCTAATAATGCATCTACCGAACTATCGACTCCATCATCAGACACCGACAATCATGAAAATATAGTCTCTATTTCTCATACTGATTATGAGAAATTCCTTCGCTCTTCTCCTAGCATTCCCTCTACCACTGTTGCCTCATTCTCTCCATGTAGGTTTGTTGTGTCTCATGATAAGTCTTAGATATTGGATTCTGGTGTGTCAACTCATATTACTAGTAACAAGTTTGTTTTCTCTTCCTCTTTTGTTTTCTCATTTGTATCCCCTATTCGTCTAGCCAATAGTACATATTTTCTTATTATGGGAAGAGATGTTCCTAGGCCCACTGCAAATATCACTCTTAAAAATGTTCTCTTTATACCTAAATTTCTATTAGTTTACTATGCATAAGCCAACTAACAAAAGCTCACAACTGTTCTATATCTTTTTATCCACGTTATTGTATTTTCAGGACCTACACACAAAGAGGATGATTGGTGGAGGATATAAGAGTGATGACCTATACTATCTAGATACGGTTACACATGCAGGTTCCCGAGCATTCACAACAATTGTATCTCCTTATCAATGACATTGTCGTCTAACTCACCCATCATCTTCCGCTTTCAAAAGTTTAGTTCTCCTTCTAGCTACTGATTTTCAATGTGAGTCCTATGAGTTTGGCAAACACCATTATACATTTTTTCCTTCCAGATTTGATAAATGTAGTTCTTTTGCATTTGAACTTGTTCATTGTGATGTTTGGGGACCTAGTAGAATTGAGTCCAGAGGAGGTTTTTAGTATTTTATAATTTTTATTGATAATTATTCTCAAATAACTTATATTTACTCAAAAGAAGGAATGAAGTTCCTGAGGTATTAACTGTTGGGACTGGGTGCATGTTGACAAGGATACGGGTTCGTAAAATTTTAAATTTTTACGTGCAGCGGAAGAATTAGCATAAAATAATTTCTCAAATTATTTTAACCACGTATCTAGCATGCAACCTTATGATGTGTGGACATGATCATAAATTAAAACTTTGCGGAAAAGTAAACTAATTTACTTAGTACCTCGCGTAACTTGAAGTAAGGGACGAGATCCAACCGTAGCATCCCTTGGAAGCTCCGCCTCTATTCGCGTCCACGCCGAGTTCTCTTCGGGATGACTTCGCAAAGTCATGAGTTATGTGCCGACGAGAACTACTAGATTCTCTAAAGGCACAACTAGAAGATCAAGAGAGAAGAAAGGAAACTAACCACCAAGAAACGGAATCTAAATTCCGGGAAGGAAGGAGTTGCTATCCGCTTCTTCTTCTTCTTCTTTGGCTCCTCCTTGGTGGATGTTGCTCTCGCCAACCCTTGGAAGAGTGAGGGTGCGCCGGCCCTAGGATGGATTGCGCCGGCCCTAGGGTGAGCAAAGGGGCGCCGGCCCTAGGAGGGAAGGAGAAGGAGAGGAAGAGAATAAGAGAGAGAGAGAGAGAATTAATCTCTTGATTACTCTATATTGAATTCAAGGCTTGCCTTTGGTTCCTTTATATAGTAGCCTCTCCCTTGCCAAGTCTCCCTCTTAACGGAATTTTCATAAGAAATTTATCCTATAAATTTTCTTATGAATTATTCTGTTTAAGCCAAGTTTTATTATAACTAATTTTATAATAAAACAAATACTTCTCTCCTTTTATTATGGAATAAATTTTACAAGAAATTTATAAACTTTCTTTTTATGGAAAAATCAAATCATAATTGATTTTATAAAATTAAAATAAACCATTCCATGGATCATTTTAATTTCCATAAAAAAAAGAATAAATTTCTATAAATTTATTTATATAAATTTCTTTATGCAAATTTATTTATCCATAATTTATAAAACAAATCGCGCTAGATTTATTTTATTAATTAAACCAAATAAATTGGTTTTCCCCCTTTGTATTGGCCGGCCAAACCAAGAGGGTGGACACCCTCTTTGGTCGGCCAATCCGAGCCCCGTTTCTCGCGAATTAAACTCATTTAATTCGCCCAATAAGCCTTCAAAAGACTTAGCCATTTTAAGCTTCCGTTGCGCCTCTGATAAATTCAGATTCGACTTATTTCTCTTGATCGAAAAATCCAATTTTCAACTCGTTTTAAATCCCTCGGATTACTCGTAGTGCGTGTGACTAAATAGGCTTTCGATTTATGTTGACCGTCTATAATCAACCAATTATAGAACGATCATGAGTGGCACCTAGTAGTACATCATGATCCCCAATTAATCGAAAGATCAACGGTTGACCTCAGAAGTAATTCTGAACCCCTTCAGCAGCTCTAAAGAATCGTGCCTCATTCCCTTCACCATCTTATACCCACTTGGTTCAGGACATGATCTGTTTGTGTCAGTCCCCACTAGACTGACTACGTCACACCTAGCCCAAGTAGTGTCTTTCTCGTCCTTTGGATTTCTAATTACTCTCATGTATATAAGAGACTCATCCTCTAAACATGATATGCTCTGGCCAGAGGCTTTGAGTAACAATCCGACGATAGGCTTGGGTATACATCTCCTCGCAAGGAGTGGTGAATCCTTTGTAGGCTGTTCAAACATCTTCGGGCACTTCGGCTTATACCCAATCATCCTGGGTCCACACTTCCTTGGAGATGCTTGCTTAAGATGTTAAAGTATAAGTCTCCATGACCAAGATGACTTGAACACCGCAAGTCAAAGGAACATCGCACTTAAGCTGCAGTAAGAACTTCATTGACATATCTATGTAGATTACCATATGAAGTTTTACATCTAGTCACTCCAATGAACTAGTTCCCTTAACTAGCATCCATATTTATCTCTGGACATCCCAATGTCACCGGCCAGTGAGAATCAGCTGATTAGAAAATAACCCATGCTAGTCTCAACAGAATTGATAGTGTCCATTTTTATCAATTCATCGACTAGGGATATTTTCAATACTTCACAATTGCACATGTAGAGATAATCACTAGTTGTGATCTCATCACAAATTCTCTTATGCTGTGAATTGTATTGCGGACATTCAGTAGATGAGTTTAAGATCCCAATCAAATACACAAACATGTATACTCAAATAGTGAATTATCATTTATAAAATAAATGTTTACAATCATAAGGCGATTGCCTTAGGACACTTCTCTCATATCACTAACATTAACATCATTTTATAATGAAATAAAAACTCAATATTCAGTTGTCTTACGTATTCTTCATACTAATAATGCACTTGAGTTCACTTAGAAGACAATGCATGTTTAATTCTATGATTCTCATGGCATAATTCATCAAATCTTTTATTTATATACTTCCCAACAAAATGGAGTTGTTGAACGCAAACACCGTCATATTTTAGGCGTAGCTCGTACTCTTCTTTATCACATGCATGTTCTTAAGTATTTTTGGGGTGATGTTGTTCTCACAGCTTGTTCTCTTATTAATAGAATGTCGTCTACTGTATTACATAGAGTATCCCCTTCTCTTATCTTCATCCTGACAAATCTTTTTTCTCTGTGCCTTTTTGTATATTTGTCTGTGTTTATTTTGTTCATAATTTTACTCCTGAATTGGATAAATTGTCTTCTTGCTCTATTAATGCACCACTTACAAAATGCAATTACACCTGTACTGATGTTAAATTTTTTGAGTCCTAACCATACTCCCCCTCCCCCATGTAGCTCAGTCACATGATATATTAGTGTCTCCTACATTACCTATCCTACCATCCGTGTCTCCAACTACAAATGCTCCATCTCCTAAACCATTGCATGTGTACACGAGGCGTGCTCGGTCAGAACTAGATTCATGTTCCTCACATCCTCTTCCTGCAACTTTTGATGTTCCTCACCTCTCTGATATTGATTTGCCTATTGCTCTTTGTAAAGCTGCTCAGTTGTGTATTACTCATTGTTTGTCTAATCATATCTCATTTTGGTTTGATTACCTTGTTCCTAAATGGTTTTACTATTTCTCTATAATCTATAGAAGTTCCAACTTTCTACTCTGAGGCTTAGCAACACTTAGCTTATGAATAGCAATGGATGAGGAAATGTCTGCCCTTATCTCTCATGGTACTTGGGAGTTGATGGCTGCACCATTTCTGTTGATATTATTGCCTATCATTGAGTATTTACTTTAAAATTTAAAGCTGATGGTACTATTGATCGATACAAAGATTTTTTTGGTAGTCAAAGGATTACATAGGGAGTGTTTGGGAGAGCTTCTGCTACCTGCTTTTTAGATTCTGGCTACACAGAATCACTTTTGAGTATTTGAGAAGGCTAGATTCTGCTTTAGCTTCTGTTACTTTTGTTCAGAAGTTAGAAGCAAGAATTTGATGCTTCTACCTGCTTCTGCTTTTTTATTTATGATATAACATTAAAAAATAATATTTATATCCTTAAATAATATAACATTTTACCTGATTGCCACTTGCCGCTATATATATATTATATTTATATAAATTATATTATTTTTTATTAATTTTATATTTTTTTCAAATATTCAAATTATAAAAATTTAATTTTAATACTATATTTAAAATATAATAATAATTATATCACTATTTAAAATATAATAATAATTACGTGAACAAATTATTGATAGTATCAAAATTATATTTAAATAATTAAAAAATGATTAATTTATATAGTTTAAGGATATTATTGTCATTCAATTAAAAATTAAGCTTGGAAGCAATTATTCTCCCAAACACTCAAACTTTATCTTGTATCAGCTTTTGGCTTCTATTTTCAAACACTGCTTACATTAGCTTCTTACTAACTTCAAGATAATCACTACAAGAATCACTTTTCAAGAAGTAAAAGCTCTCCTAAACACTCCCATAGACTTATGGTGTTGATTACTTTGAGACGTTCTCTCCTATTGCTCACCTGAATTCTATTAGAGTTCTATTCTCCTTGGCAGTCAATCAATCTTAATCAATGTATCAACTAGATGTGAAGAATGCTTTTCTTTATAGTAATTTACACAAGATCGTGTGTGGGATCATTTAGAATCGATAGAGGGGGGGTGAATATCGATAAAAATAAATTCGGATAAGTAAGAATAATGCGCAGCGAAAAATACAACAATGCTAACTCCGTTTGTTTTTACTTGGTTCGGAGTCTATAACGGCTCCTACTCCAAGGCCCACGATCCTTGACCGTTTTCATTGGGCAATTCCATATTTTGAAAAAGGAATTACAAGATTTTAATTTACGAATACAGAATTGAAAGCAACTTGAAATTATACCGACAACCGGAAAGAAATCTGAAGAACGGAGCAGCAGGTCGTCGATCTTGAGCGTTGTCGACGCTTGGAACTCGAGCACGGAGGAAATGAACTTAGCGTTTGAGTGCTTGAGTTGAGAGAAGTCTTCTATTCGAAGTAGGGGGTGAACCCCCTTTTATACTAGCATTTAGGGCGTCTGTGTTGCTATGGGGCGCCTGCCACGTCAGCCGATTTGGGCGCAAACTTATTCGTAGATTCGGCCAACGTCTATCCCCCGTCCAGGGCACCTGGGACGTCTAGGGTGTCGAATTGCTCATGGGCGCCTCACATGCTGATGTGGCAACCTGCTAGCTCAGCTTCGCAGCCTCAGGAAGAAACCCCATCTGGGGTGCCTGAGCCCTCTCAGGCACTTGGGATGCAGAAACTTGAACCTCTTGCTCCTGCAACCAGGGTTAGTTTCAGAACATCAGTAATAATAAAATCAAGTATAAATAACAGCCCGTGTTGTCTTAGTTCTGACTTTGGGTTTCCAAATGGAACCCTAGGTCGAACCGATGCCTACTATTCGCTCTTTCGGGGAACGCGTCCTCACCTACTCCACTCTAGAGAAGTTACCTTTCGCCAACCGGCTCCTCTGGTTGGACTTTTGCTCGGCTTCTGAGACTGTCGGATCTCAAGACGTCCGTTCCTCGACCCATCTCTACTTCTGTCCGCAACTCCCTCCCGGATAAGACTTCTGCCCGATCTTCCGGATCAGGACTTCGGTGCCCAGTCCACGACCAGGACTTATTGCCCCACCCCCGGTCAGGTCTTCGATGCCCAGTCCATGACCAGGACTTATTGCTCAACCTTGCAGGTTAAGACTTCATGCCTAGCTTACCTAGGACTTTCCTGCACACTTAACATATTCATTAGATAACACCTAAACCTTAACTTTGAACTCTTTGCCATTATCAAAAACCAGGTTCGATCTGGTGCTTCCGACACCAACATCATTTTTATAGAGCAACCTCTAGGGTATGTTGCTCAAGGGTGTTGGGACCGATGGCACAGCTAGAGGGGGGGTGAATAGCTCGGTCACCCCAATTCGATTTCTCCCTACAACGTTAGCACAAGCGGAAGCCTAAACTAATAATTAAACCAATGCTAACACGTTAACGGTTACGTGGTTCGGAGATTGCTTGCTCCTACTTCACGGTGTCTCCTTGTGGTGGACGAACCCTTGATCCTTCGGTGGATCACGCCCTGACAATCTCTGGCTAAGTCTTTCTCCTTCTCGATGGAGAACAACCTCTCATAATCCTTCTTCCTCCTTACAAGATGAAGCTAGGGTTTTTGGAGGAAGATGAGCACTTGGAGCTTGAGCACTAGAGAGAAAATCTTACAATGAAGAGATAATCTTCTCCAAGTGTCAAGCTCCCACTTAAATAGTGGAGAGAGTTGTTAAACAAACAACTCAGCCCCGACATCAGTCGACTGCCTCTAGGGCCAGTCGACTAATACCTCAGCCAATGGCTAACCTAACGGGTCTATTTTGAACAGACTAGTCAACTGCTCCAGGTTGTTTGACCTTACAAAAAGATGAGTTGACTGGTGTTCATACCAGTCGACTGCTATAGTGCTCTCTCAGTAGTATCAGTCGACTGCATCCCTTACCAGTCGATTGCCCTACTTACAAATACACTCTTAGCCTCACCGAAGTTCACCCTCGCGTATGCCTTGAAGTCCACTTCCTAGGCTTGCCCCTTGAAGTTCTCTTCCTTCGGCTCTCGTCCCTCGGATGCGCACACAAGCCCATGACATGTCTACATGCCATCCTTGGCGTATGCCTTTGAAGTCTACTTCCTCAGCTCGCCCTTGAAGTCCTCTTCCCTTGGATGCAACACTCCGTTACTCCCCATGTGTGATTCACCAAGTCTTGCACGACTCAAGCACACATATCAAATCAACATAAAAAATCTAACTTAGCCATATTGGCACACACATCAAAATCCATGATCTACTCAATCAACCTTGGGTCAATTGCACTATCAATTTTTCCCTTTTTGATGTGTGGCAATATGTTTAAGTTAGGTATAAAAATAACAATTGAAAATTTAAAAACATGACATATAAAGACACATAAATATGCATCCTCCCCCTTAACTTATGTCTTATCACAAGATTTTCAATTTTTACAGAAAACATAAAGAATTAAGTTAAAATCTAACTTAAACATTTCAATTCTCCCCCTTTGACAACATCAAAAAGATTGCACCAAGTAATATTACCCTTTGGTATCAATTAGGGGCACCTTTTATCTTCTGAAAATCCCCAAAAATCAAAAAATACAGGTGTCAGTCTACTGATTTAGTTACCAATTGATGAGCCTTAGTGAAATGCCAAGTCACAGAATGTTCAGTTGACTGCCCCCAGGGCCAGTCGACTGATACATAACAGACTGAAAATTTGAGCCTTTGAACCGAAATTCAGAAATGCATAGAAAATTCCATAAAATCCAAAAAATTATGAAATTTTGCAAACATACTTCTTGTGATGTTTTCTAACAGAGAAAAATACATTTCTATGAAAAAATTAAATATGTTTGACTTTTTGACCAAAACTTAAATTCTTTGAAAACACTCAATTTTGTATCAAACTTTCATCCTAGTTTTAAAACCATGTATTTTGCAAATCTATGCCATAGCAAATAAAACACAGAAATATTTTCAAATCATTTGAAATATCTAACTATGATCTATGGGCAAGATGTTCATTAATTAAACATTTATTTTCCCCATAGTTAGTTTATTATCACTAATGTGATACATCTAATAACTCATCAAAATGTCACAAGCATAAATGAGTTATTTGTATCATCCTAACATCTCATATGCATAAATGCAATCATAAATCGAGGCGATATGAGATGTATTAAGGTACATCCTATTTAGCCCATATCATCAAGAATTTCTACTTGGGCTAAAGTACTCCCCCTTAATGCCTCAAGTTAACCAATTTCAAAAATTTGAAATTGCAACATATGGTTGACTCACCCTAAATCCTCTAACCCTTGAGGATTGATTTTGATACCCAATAGAAATATTTTCTAATTGAGTTGACCAAGTACTCCTTGGGGATCCATTTCTTTTTTAGGATTTTGGTTTTTGCTTGTCCTCTAGCAAGTAGGCAATGATAAGTTTTTCCCTTGCTAGATTTCCCAAACCCTAATCCCTCTTTCTTAAAACTTGTCCTTTGGCTCTCAATGATCATATCTAGGGTCTTTGAGCCAATTTTAAATTTTCTAAGGGCTTTGGTAAGACTATCTACTTTTTTCCTTAATTCCTTATTTTCTTCTTCTAAGTATGAATCATTTGAAATAGAAGAAGAAGCATGCACATCATCCTTAATTTTCATGGATTCTAATTTTTCTTTTAGCATGCAAATTTCATTTTTTTTTAATCTTTAATTTTCTTTCTAGCCTTAAAAAAGTCATCATTAGTGCTAGAAATAATCTTAACAAGAGTAGTAGTGGGTAAATTGTATACCTCACTTACCGAGACGTCCGATTCCGAAGTTGAGCCTCCCCTTTCACTTGAGCTCCCTTCATCTTCACTCGAGCTCTTCTCTTCTTCAAATTTGGATGGCGTAGAGGCTATGTCTTCAATTCCCATTAGTGCAAAATGGGATACATCATGTTCCTCCTCCTCCGATGAGGATGAATCATCCCATGTAGCCTTCAAATTTTGCACCTTCTTCCCCTTCTCTTTTGACTTCTTCTTTTCTTCTTTCTTCTTTCCTTCCTTCTTCTTCAAGAGAGGACGCTCATCTCTCATATGCCCTTCTCCTTAGCAATTGTAGCAAATTATCTTCCTTGTCCTACTTTTGCTCCTTGAACTTTTCCTACCATGAGATTTGTTAGTAGAAAAATGTTTAAATGTTTTTCTCATTTTCCTTACCATGTAGGCTTCCACATCACTATCCATGGATGCACTTGACTCCTCCGAATTGGATGAGAAAGTCTTCTTCTTTTTACCTTTTCCCTTATTTGCCACAAGGGCTATACTCTTTGGTTTGCACACTTCTTCAATTGCTCCTCCAACTCGAGTCTCATGGAGCTCCATGGTTGAGAAGAATTCCTCTAGAGATGTTTTCTCTAGATCCTTGGATATGTAGTACGAGTCCACCATTGAGCTCCAATTTGATGTTCTTGGGAATGCATTGATGGCTTTCATCAAAATGTCTTGGTTGGATAGTTGTTCTCCTACACTTGTTAGTCCATTAAGTATTTCCTTAAATCTAGCATGTAAATTTGATACCTTCTCCCCATTATCAAGTTTGATATTGTCGAGTTGGGATCGGAGAAGATCTCTCTTAGCCATTTTTGCCTCCGAAATGCCCTCATGAAGCTATATTAGCTTATCCCACAAGTCTTTGGCACTTGAGTAGCTCCCAATTCTTGGGACTTCTTGTTGGGGGAGCGCATTTAGTAGATGGTGCAAGGCTTTAGAATTTGCCAAGTAGTCATCCCTTTGCTTTTTGCTCCATCTTATCTTCTCAAGCAATTTATTTTCTTGATCCCTAGGCACTTCAAAACCGTTTTCCATGATTAGCATTATATCAAAATTGGTATTGAAAAATACCTCCATCTTTTTCTTCCACCAAGTAAATTCTCCTTCAAACTTTGGTGGTTGGATGTACGAGCCGACTATTTCAATGAATTTTCTCGTCTTGGCGGTTAGTCCGTTGAAGGCGTCCTTGCGCTCTGATACCACTTGTTGGGACCGATGGCACGACTAGAGGGGGTGAATAGCTCGGTCACCCCAATTTGATTTCTTCCTACAACGTTAGCACAAGCGGAAGCTTAAACTAATAATTAAACCAATGCTAACACGTTACCGGTTACGTGGTTAGGAGATTGCTTGCTCCTACTCCACGGCGGGTCCTTGAGGTGATGAACCCTTGATCCTTCGGTGGATCATGCCTCGGCAATCTTCGGCTAAGTCTTTTTCCTTCTCGGTGGAGAACAACCTCTCATAATCATTCTTCCTCCTTACAAGATGAAGCTAGGGTTTTGGGAGGAAGATGAGCACTTGGAGCTTGAGCACTTGAGCACTAGAGAGAAGATCTTACAATAAAGACCTAACCTTCTCCAAGTCTCAAGCTCCCACTTAAATAGTAGAGAGAGATGTTAAACAAACAGCTCAGCCCCGGCATCAGTCGACTGGCATCAGTCGACTGCCCCCAAGGCCAGTCGACTGATGACTCAGCCAACGGCTCTATTTCGAATAGACCAGTCGACTGCTGTAGAGACCAGTCGACTGCTCCCGGTTGTTCGACCTTACAGAAAGATGAGTCAACTGGTGTTCATACCAGTTGACTGCTACAATGCGCTCTCAGTAGTATCAGTCGACTGCATCCCTTACCAGTCAACTGCCCTACTTACAAATGCACTCTCAGCCTCACCGGAGTTCACCCTTCGCGTATGCCTTGAAGTCCACTTCCTTGGCTTGCCCCTTGAAGTTCTCTTCCTTCGGCTCTCGCCCCTCGGATGCGCACACAAGCCCGCGGCTTGTCTCCATGTCATCCTTCGCGTATGCCTTTGAAGTTTACTTCCTTGGCTCGCCCTTAAAGTCCTCTTCCCTTGGCTCTCGTCCCTCGTATGCTACACTCCGTTACTCCCCATGTGTGATTCACCAAGTCCTGCACGACTCAAGCACACATATCAAATCAACATGAAAACCTAACTTAGCCATATTGACACACACATTAAAACACATGATCTACCCGATCAACCTTGGGTCGATTGCACTCTCAAAGGGGAGAATGCTACTATAGTTTGCAGACTTAAAAAGACTATTTATGGTCTTAAACAAAGCTCCATAGCTTGGTTTAATAAATTCAGTAATATAATCAGTTTTATCAGCTTTAAACGATGCAAATAAGATCATTCTGTGTTTGTACGACAAAGCATGAATGAGATTATTGTGATTATGATTTGTGTTGATAACATCCTAATATTCGACAGTGATATAGGTGGGATAAACGAAACTAAGAAGTACTGGCAGTAACACTTTGTGACAAGGAAAATGCGATGTCCTAAGTATTCTTGAGAATTAAAATTGCTCACAATAAGTATAGAGTTTTATTATGCCAATGGAAGTATTTCTTGGAACGAAGCTAGTTGATACGCGTATAGATATCAATTAAAGTATTGGGATGATACTGAAGAATTCTTTGAGGCTAAGACAAAATATAGATGACTTATTGGGAAACTCATTTACTTAACAGTAATGAGACCTGACATCTGCTTTGCAATTAGAATAGTCATTCAGTTTATAGATAATCCGAAACAAGTTTACTAGGATGTCGCTATCAAGATTCTTAAGTACATTAAAAAATCTCCAAGAAAATGATTATCATTTAAGAGCAATGGATACCTAAAGATCGAAGCTTATTCTGATGTTGACTATGCTAGATCTAAGACTGATAGATAGTCAACTTCTAGGTATTGCACTTATGTAGGGGAAATCTAGTAACATGACGAAGTAAGAAACAAATTATTATTGCTAGGTCAATTGTCGAAGCTGAGTATAGAGCTATAGCTCACACTATAACCGAGGTGTCATGGCCGAAGAATTTGTTTGAAGAACTAGAGTTCACCTATAATGAAACACTGCCAATGTACTATGATAATCAAATCGCTATTCACATTACAAGTGGCCTAGATTTTCATGAGAGGATTGAACATATTGAGGTTGACTATCATTTTATTCGCAAGTGTGTAATGAGTCAGAAAATTATCACTCTATTCACATCATTGTCCAACCATGTTGTTGATGTCTTCACTAAAGCATTAGGAGAAAAACGATTTTAAGAATTTTATCACAAGCTGAATATAATTGACATATATGCTTTAGCTTAAGGGGGAATGTTGAATACTTCCATAGATACCCATATTTGTAGGGGTTATGATTGATTTGGATTAACTTGATTATATGGATAATATCCTTAATGGTAGGGATTATGATTAGCTTGATTATAGGGATTAAGTGATAGACATACCATAATTATAGACACTCTTTCCTCCTTATGTATATAAATACATACATGTATTCGTATTTTGTAATAGAAATACATTATGTCTTTCTCTTTCACAGTTTCCTTTGGATTTAAGGAAAACAACGTAGATCGATGTATATATCTAAAGTTCAATGGGAGTAAGTTTATTTTCCTAATTCTGTATGTTGATGATATCTTGCTTGCTACTAATGATCTTGGTTTATTACATGAGACCAAGAATTTTTTTCTCAGAGAACTTTGAAATGAAAGATATGTGTGAGCAATCCTATGTGATAGGAATCGAAATATTCCATGATAAATCATAAGGAATGTTAGGGTAGTACCAAAAGTCATATATTACTAAAGTTCTAGAGAGATTAATTAGGATGGAAAAATATTCTGTTAAGTATTGTACTAATTCAAAAGGGTGATAAATTAAGCCTTATGCAATGTCCAAAGAATGAATTGGAACACAAACAAATGAAACAAATTCCTTATGCACTTATCATTGGAAGCTTAATGTATGCCCAAACTTGTATCAAACCAGAGATCAATTTTGCTATTGGAATACTGGACAGGTATCAAAGTAATCCAAGATTGGATCATTGGAAAGTTGTAAAGAAAATTTTGCGATATTTACAAGGGACGAAAGAATATATGCTCACTTATAGGAGATTCGATCATCTTGAGGTGGTAGGATACTCAGATTTAGATTTTGTTGAATGCTTGAATTTTAGAAAATCCATATTTGATTATTTGTTCCTCTTAGCCAGAGGAACAATTTTATGGGAAAGTAAGAAGCAATCAATCATTGTTACTTCAACTATGGAAGCTAAGTTTGTGACATGCTTTGAAGCCAATATTCATGGATTATGGTAGTGAAACTTCATTTCAGGATTTCGAATAATTGATAGTATTGATAAGTCGTTGAAAATTTATTGTAATAATGTCGTAGCAGAAAGATAAGTATTCAAAAGGTGCTAAACATATGTAATTGAAATATTTTACTGTTAAAGAAGAAGTTCAGAAACAAAGAGTGTTAATTAAGCACATTAACATCAATCTTATGATGACAGATCCATTAACTAAAGAAATACCACCAAAGATATTTAATGAATATGTCATAAGAATGAACATTATAGAAGATTATTAATGATTTCATAATTAAGTTTTATGTTCTTTTTATATTTGACTTTCTGAGCTCTTGAATGTTATTTCTCATTATTTATTTATCCTGTTTCTTTATGTTGGTATATATACATGAATAATTATGTAAATATTAATAGGATTTGTCTCTAATAAGAATATTATGGATGGATTATTGTATTATGTCTCATTTTAGTTCATCTTAGGGTCCCCATGGGATGGGCCCATAAGGTTTGGGGGTAAAAACTTAGCAAAGCCAGTGTGTCCGTCCTCCCCACGCGCAAGCCACAATATCCAGACTAGTAGCTCTCGTGATTTATCTCTTCTGTGTTGACCTTGGGACAGGTTGGCGGGGGCGTTGGGAGCAAGTGAATGACTTTTTGTCACCATTTTAGTTCATCTTAGGTATGGAACTAATATTGTGATAGATGGAAGGAAGTATGTCGAACAATGATGTGTAGCTGCTATGATCCTTATTACTTTTTGCTTAGTGATGATTTATCGATCAATTTAAAAAGAATTTAGCTTACATATTACATACATTATGTTTGAAGTGAATAAAATCATATGACCAAATGGAAGAATGTTAGAAATATTTATTTATTTCTAATTAATGTTCATATATATGATTTATTGTTCTATTTAATGGCTTATTTATATTGGTCAGTGAGGAATAATTCTTTTCATATTCATGAAATTATATTGATCAATGAAAAAATAATTCTCTTCATATTCAACAATTATATTGGTCGATGAAGAAATAATTCTCTTAATATTTATGCAAATAAATTTAAAGAAAGATAAAAAGATCATTCTCATATTCATGCAATATGTGAATTAACGTATTGCATTAATAGACAATTGAATGTACATATTAATGGAATGTGTAGGATCGGTGGCGTCGATAGAGGGGGGTGAATATCGACTTGTAATTTTTTTCATCTTTTAGTTGCTCGTTCATTCAACTTCATAACAGAGTTGTTAGTAGCACAGCGGAATAACAAATAAAGAGAAAATACACAACACAAACAAACAAGATTTTTACTTGGTTCCCAACTCCCCAGGGTTAGTACGTTCAAGACCTAATTATGGGTAGCACCCGTCCATTAGTGGTCTCCTTTTCGAAAATTTTTCAGAAGTGGAGAAATCCGTCTTATAGTTTTTGGTACAAGGACAATAATGATAATAAAATGAACACAACTTGTAAGTAAATGCAAACCAACAAAAATGACGATCCCAACCAATCCGAAAGTCCGAAGCGTCGCACACTTCCTCCTGGAGCCTCCTTGGTCGCAAAGCTTCGTCTTAGCACTTTTTCTTCGCAGGGAATGAGTAATCGGATGGAAAGATTGATGTTCTGAACTGAGGGGGCGAAACCCCTTATATAGTAAGCATCTGGGTGCCCGAGTGCCCATAGGGGTGCCCTCCAAGGCTTCAATTCTGATCCAGCTAGTGAACAACACGCAGGGGATAACCCGCCTTCTTGGGCTCCTGGGATGGGGGGGGGGGGGGGGGGGGGGGCGCCCCCATGCCCCTTGAGGCGCCTCACCATGAGGGGGCTTCGGATGATGGGGGGGGGCGCCCGGGAATACCTTTTCCGGGCCTTATTTGTTTGCATTTGCTCTCCTATCTTGCCTCGAGCTCCAGGTTCCTGCAAGACAAACAAATAATCCTAAGCCTAAATGATTGACAGCTAGAGTTGTCTGGTTCTGACTTTAGATTTCAAATGAAATCTTAGGTTGAACTAACGCCTACTGTTCCCTTTTAAGGAGAACACATCCTCACTTTTTCCACCCTGGAGAAGTTACCTTTAGCCAATCGGGACCTCCAACTGGACTTTTGCTCGGATTTCGAGACTCTTGGATCTCGAGACGTCCGATCCTTAACCCGTCTCTACTTCTGCCCGTAGTCCTCGCTCGGCTAAGTCTTCTGCCCGACCCTAGACCAGGACTTCGTGCCCAATTCCTCGAACCAGGGCGTCGGTGCCCAACCCTCGGTCAGGTCTTTGTGCCTAATCGACGACCAAGACTTCGTGCCCAATTCCCCGAACCAGGACTTCGTTCCCAACTTTACTTACCAAGACTTCGGTGCCTTGACAAAGACTTCTTTGCTAGTCATCTTAATCCTGACTAGACTTCTCTCTGCCAAAGATCAGGTCCTGCTTGGCTTAGTCCCCGACCAGATGTTAGTTTAATCACTCTGCCAAACATCAAATCCTGTTTGGCTTATCCTTTTGGTTAAACTAACCAACCCTAGGTTTTCTGTCAAACATCAGATCCTGTTTGGTTAACTCTTCTTCTAACTAACTAAATCTTGGTATATTGTCACACACGTCAGATCTAGGTTTAATCACTCTGCCAAACATCAAGTCATGTTTGGCTAACCCTTGGTCAACCTAATCAAACCTGAGTTTACCCTACCAAACATCAGGTTTTGTTTGACTTAACCCTTGATCACTTTGACCAGACCTTAGTATATTGTCAAACATCGAAACACTAGAGGTTGATTGCTCATG
Source organism: Boesenbergia rotunda (assembly GCA_024364735.1). Classification (NCBI taxonomy): domain Eukaryota; kingdom Viridiplantae; phylum Streptophyta; class Magnoliopsida; order Zingiberales; family Zingiberaceae; genus Boesenbergia; species Boesenbergia rotunda. The sequence continues at coordinate 486,818 of JAGFNQ010000395.1, forward strand.
TTTGATGCTTTTTGCACCAACAGAATGTGTAAATGAAAGGTTTCAAAATAGTCCTCCCTCTACTTATATATAAGCCTTTGCTCCATAAAAAGGCTAAGTAAGAAGAGAAGTCAACAGGGAGAAACATAATTGTCTAAGGGGTTCTAAATTCATCATATACTTAAAGGTCATCATGAGCCAAGGTATATTTATTTTTAAATATTATATTGTGCAGGTCATTTAAGTTCAAAACTTAGGGCATTTAGGAGTACATAAAATAAGAAACTTAATTTACATATTTATGTTGATGAAGATATATGTTATTTTTACCTCATCAGGTACAACATAAGATTTTAATCCATGATTGCCTGCATGTATGTATTTTTCTCATAACCAATGGCATAACTAGGAGCAAAAATTGTCCTAGGCTAAATTACAAGAGGTGATTTGACTATTGATTATATTATTATTAGTAAAAATAAAAAATTGATTATTTATGTCGGAGAACATTATTGATAGTGACGATTAACAATCATCATCATTTAAAAGTTGGATTAGGCTCAATATATTAATCCTAAGCTTTACAATTTACTGACTGAGTTTCATATATTAATTTTAAATTCTAAAAATTACTAAACTACATTAAATATTCATCTAAAAATTATTGAGTTGCACTGGGCTAGAGCCCAGTACAACCCACCCCTGACTACGCCAGTCATAACGCCCAGCATCGCTGGTAGATATAAAACAATGAGATTTAAAAGGCATACTTACTAATTGAACGTTGGAGCATTCCAAAACAAGAATATGTTACAACTGAACCTTGTCATTGAGAGTTGTTTATTCGAAGAAAGCAGAATTTGTTAAGATGATGTTGTTTTATTTGTATGTTAAGGAGTTCTTGGCGATCATACTTGACATCCTTAAACATGGAGATAGATATTCAATTTTCCTTCATGAAAGGAGCGTAAGTGGCCTTGAACCAGAATTGCATTATTGTAATCTTTCGATTATGGCCCGTTCATTCTCATTTCCTTGCTATCTATTTCAACCTACAAAATTTGGCGTCAACGGAAAATATTCCAAGTTTAACATCACAGATCCTTGCGTGAATTAAATGAATATCTCAAGCAATCTCAAAATTGCCATATTGTTCTAGAAAACAGCTGTTGAGCTTTTGAACTCCATTATTTTTGCATCAACATAGAGCCAATGCATATTTTACAACATTTTATGCATAGGACGTGTTTCCGAGCCTTGGATTGCTTCTAGCATTTTTGTCAAGTCGTGTCCAGGAACTATCTTCCACGTTCATCTCCAGTGATCCACTCTACTGATGCAGTGGAACAACAGCATCATCCTTTAAATGCTTATCCAGCCTTGATTGTTCTATTGCTTGCACTCTCAAGCATCTGACATACTGCTCGATCGGGTAGAGTACTCAGAAACTAACTTAAGAAACATTGATGACTTATCTTCCAACAGCCGTTGTGGACTATCAAATTCAGCAACTCTACCTGTGAAAAGAATTGAAATTGATTCAGCAAAATGATACAATACTAGGAAATATATGTAAAAAATTAAGCCAAGTGACCAATTTCTAAACTTGTAGGCAGGAGTTTCGATTACATGTGAGAAAATTAAGAGAATGAAAGAGCTAATGGACCTGTCTTTAAACATCTTGCAATTTAACTTGTACAGAACAGAAGAGAAGACTCGACTAATCGTAGCTTCCATTAACAACTTACCATCACTGAGTACTAAAACCAGATCACTATCAATAACAGTAGGAATACGGTGTGCAATGGTGCATACAGTACAATTCTTGAATTCCCTTCGTATGATCTTTTGGATAAGATTATCTGTGGCGGTATCAACTGATGCTGTTGCCTCATCAAGCACCAATATTCGAGCCTGCTTGAGCAGTGCCCTTCCTAGCGAAACAAGTTGACGCTGCCCGACACTCCAGTTGTCTCCATTCTCCAAAACTGAAGAGGTCAGAAGTGATAACAATTACACGAGTACATGAAGCAATGCTATGCGCTCATTGAACATGAAGCTATAAAAAGAACCTAATTAACTAGTTATGAATGCACCCCCTTTCATAAACTATGACCAGCACTTCATATTCAAAACAGTTTATAACACAACTACAAAAGACACTTTTGCACAAGATAACTGAAATGTAGGGGGCCATAAATGCAAACGAAGACAAGAGATGATAGATGGATGATAACCTCTACATCTATTGAGGTCTCTTCTCAAATCTACATGCACATGTTCGATGATACACTATGCAGTAAAAGGCACTGACGTATTAGAACTTTAATCAAATTAATTTGCAATTGAAAACACTTACGCAATGTTTTCGTCTTTAGCTGAGATGACAAGCCAAAATGTCTTTTTGAAACTATAGAAACTATGTCCAGATTATGGACAGAGCTGAATCCTTCTACAACATGAACATGAAACATACCTGGAGCATCAAGTTTTTGTGGCTTTTGACTGATCACCTCTCCAAGCTGGCATTTGCCAAGGGCCTGCGGGAATTACTTTCAGTAAACATGAGAAGTAGGCCATCCACAAAGAGTCACATGAATCTAGCTTAGTAGTTACCTGCCAGATTTCTTGATCAGAATGCTCTTCAAGAGGATCAAGGTTAAGCCTGATTGTACCCTCAAACAAAGTAGGATCCTGGGGAATGATGCTAAGTCGAGATCGAAGATCATGGAGGCCAATAGTGGAAATATCAATGTTATCAATGATGATTTTCCCTTCTGCAGGTTCAATTAAACGAAACAGTGTCTGAATAAGAGTAGATTTACCACTTCCAGTTCGCCCGACAATTCCAATTTTGTTCCCACCAGGAAAAAGGCAGTTTATACCATGAAGGACTAAAGGTTGTGTATCTTTATAACGGGCCTATTTTGTTTCAAAAAATGGCAAATCAGTTCTTGTTGTATATGTTAATGCAGAACAATAATTGACATGTGAAGAAAGACTTGGTAAAGCACTCCAACTTTTTCTCCCAAGAATATCAAGGCCTACAGAATGTTGAACAATGTAATAATATTTAAACCATCTTCTGCTTATGAACATCCCATCTTTGTCTTGTCTCCCAATATAGCTTTCAAATAATTCAAGCAGGGCCAGCACTCAGCTCTCAATTTTCATATATTCTACATGAAGCATGAAAATATGTCATGTCAAGACCTCTAGAATCATGCTTTATTATTACCAGTTCTTTAAGCATGAAAATTTGTAGCATGGCTAAATTTTTTCCCTCCACTGGATGATCACAATTTGAGACACTAGAAAAGGAGCTGGGTCTTCTTCACATGTAATTTAATTTTTACATTTTAATGACCTAAGTTGAACAAAACCAACTTGTTAGATACCAAATTTTATGGTACTTAAATTTTTGAATTTTAATTTTTTTTATAAAATTTATAAATGACGATTTAACTTGAACTGAAAATTCCATTATACAAAATAATGGAATTTGATTTTGGATGTCGAATCAAAGTTAGGTTGAATGTGGATGAAACCCATCAAGAAAGAGATGATTAGGTCACATGGGTTCAAAGGACGATTAATTTGGTGTAGTTTTAGCTAATTTAAGACTAAACCAAATTTTATACTTGGGACAGTCCACTTTAATTGCATTGCATTAGGTTGAGTTGATGGAATTTTTTTAGCAGTTGGGCATTAAATACATTTTCTCTCCTTCTCTTGCCACACTCTCACCTCGCACTTGACCAACCACTCTCTCCTAAACACTTTTTCTACCTCTTTGTATGTTGTCACCGTTGGCATTGCCTTTCTCATTGCATGGGCACTGTCAACTCCAACCTGTCGCCACCAACCATCTCACCTTCTTTGGCAGGTTTCTCTTGCTTTCTCTCATTCTCTTTTTTCCCCTATCTCCTTACTTATATATGGGCAAACAACAGTGCCCCCACTTCAAGTCCAAACGAGCCATCATCGCCACCGCTCTTTTCTCCTTTCCTTCATTTTTTGTATCCTGTCGGAAAACCCTCACCTATGCGCCCATTTTTTTAGCACTAGGTATTCAATTTTTCGAACCGACAAATCCTGGAGTGACCGGCCAGGCCCCATAGAAGTTTCTCACGGGCCACCGGGGTACATCGAGAAACACTCATGGAGGCACGCCTAAATAGCCAATATTCTTAGACTCACTTCTCACATACGGGAAACTCCCCTGCAATGCACAACAGCTGAGATTCGAACCTTAGATCCCTTAGTTATCCATTAGAGGGCCTAACCATTGCACCATTGTCCCAGGACAGACCTATGTGCCTATTCACAACCCTCGTACACTGCCACCATTGACCCTAGGACAAGCCTAAGCCATTGGTCAGCGCCTCATCTTTTCCCCTCTTTCTTTCTTCTTTCTCTAGCCCTTGGGCCAAGGTGGCCCTTGTGGCCTTAGGTTAAGCTGCCCTTGTCTATTTGCCTTGCATCCAAGGCATCACCACCGCCAGGCCTCACCTTGTATATAGATTTCAATCAATTTGAAGCCAAGCAATTTCCTTGATACTATTACGAATGATCACCTAGTTTGGATTGATAATTACTTATTATTTAAGTTCAATTGACTTAGGAGTCTTAATTATTATTAAAACACTTATCCTATTCCACCGAGAAAAAAATTGTGGGGTAAAAGCTAAAAGCTTGGTCTTATTATATATCTATTTTAGGTTGGCTATAGTGTTTATATTGGTGAATTTAAATTAGGATGAAAATTAATATTTTTTGTTACTAGTGAGAGTTTCTTTAGCTTGGGTCATATTGGAGTAGTCGGATCAAAGATCAAATCCATCACCCTTTGGTTCTAATTAATTCTTATATTTTGTGTTATTGTCATATTTAGTTTATCTTAGGCTTTTCAAAATAATTAGTAAAATGTCAACTCAAGATAGTATGTGGTATAAAGACTTCAAAAGAAATAATAATTATTATAAATGGAGAAAATAAATAGTAAAGAGTAAAAAACTATAAGCCTACACTTTTACTAGAGATATGGTAGCACTACGTTGCTCTAGTTATTATTTATTTGTGTGATGGTGCTATATCATTGTGCATCACTGGTGAAAATTTTAGCACATATATCAGATGATATCATCTATTCTTTAAGAGCCTAATTCTAATGATTCACTTCTTAGTAAACTTAATAGCGTTCATTAAATGGTGCTAATTAAAAGAGATTTAATTTATGATAAAAGATAATGAAAATTAAATGTAATAAATAAGTATAATGCATGACACAGTTGCCCATCTGTGACAAAATTTTATTAGCAAGTACAATCTTAAAAAATTCCAAGTGCATAATCCAAATTTCTGATATTAAACTATTCCACAAATACAAATTCAAAATGTATCAATATCACACAATTAGTTGATTAGTTATATGATACGACGTCTAAACTAATTAATAGTTTAAGGGATTCAATCGATATCCTCAAAAGCAAAAGTTCAGAGTCCTCACATATTCCAGTTTTCATACGAAAGGTATATAAAAATCCTTTAATACTATATCAGGTGTGCCGTGGTTTTGCCTTGGTCCTTCTAAAAAAGGGTTAGGTTTCGGTACCTAACACACTTTCATTAGCATTTATATTGTCAAACAAGATGGCAAAAGGCGATTCACTCGCCTCCAGTGCCCTGGCCAATCCATCCCAGGGCCAACACGGAGGAGGTAAATCATGGGGCCTACTAGCCCGGACAGTGACTAGTGCATAAGGGAAAGCAAACACCTGACTTCGCCAGGGTTTGACCTCAGATCTTATGGTGGCAAGGCCTTATGCGTTAGCCATAAATCCATCCCATGGAGACATTTATATTGCCAAACAAGCTATATACACTTCAGGACAATTTTTTCGTGACTACATATACATGATTAGCAATAACAGTACAGTGTACTAGGTTAACTCTGTCATAAATTAATTCTTTTTTCTCTTGGATCATCGCAACAAAATATGCAGTTCCTTGAGTTTCTATTATGTAACATTTCTCCTTGACAGTTAGCAGCAAACTTATTTTTTGATATCTTTTGTTTTGATTCTTAGCAAGGCATGTAGTGAATGATGACTCTTGTTATTAAAAAAAAACTTTGGATGCACACCTTGAGATTGATCAATTCAATATTCCCAGTCTCTGGCCATGTAGTAGGAGGGCGACAATTCTCAACAATGGGTGGTGCTTCACTTGGGATTTGGCAATACTGATTTATCCGCTCAATGGAAATAATTTTGTTCTCAAGCTTACAAAAGCTCAGTATCCACCGTGATAAACGAGCATTCAGATTTAAGCCATATGTTACAGCCAGACCTGCCATACCTACAATAAAAAAAAAAATCATGTAAACACCACTTTTCCTTCAAATTCAAGTAATAAGAAAAAGGTCATCCTTCCTTTAAAATCTTTCCCTTTATGCAAAACAATTAAAGAAAAATAAAATAACAAGATCACAATATATGCAAGCACTGAAATAATTTATGAATCAGAATTTTGAAGGCGATTAGAAGCCATACTGGGATCAATGGATCCATGTGGGAAGCTAACAAGCAGAGCCATGCAGAAAGCAAATACAAAAGTTGAGAGTAGTTCCATCCTCAAACAAAGCCATTCAATTGCTGCAATACTACAGAAGAATGGACGGGCAAAGCAATCAAGTAAGTATTGATTCCTCTTCATAAAACGTTTTTCTTGGTTGAAACCTCTAATAGTAGCAGCCCCAGCAATAGACTCTCCAAAGAGATGGATGACAGGGGATTTTTGAATGCTAACAATCCGAACCAGCTCCCTTGACGAAGCCATGTAATATTTCTGCAAATCAAGCAAGAGTTCAAAGATAAAACATTTTGACAGGAGTTCAAATAATCAGGGAATGATGCAGCTGCTATATCATTGTTCAGCATATCGGGCAAATAGCTAAGAAATGCGATAGAATAAAAATT
>JAGFNQ010000396.1:0-30988 GCA_024364735.1 Boesenbergia rotunda
TGTTGATGCAGTCTGGCCCTGATTGTTGTTTTGGTGTTGACAACGATTTTAGTTTAGGGGATGATTATGATATGATTATGATTAAGTCCTGATCGAGGATTAGGCATGGATATGGAAAATCCTATCTGGAGGGTAGGTGATGGAAAATCCTACCTGGAGGGTTAGGTGTTGGAAAATCCTAGTCTGGGAGGCTAGGTGTTTGGAAAAGTCCTAGTCTGGGAGGCTAGGTGTTGGAAAAGTCCTAATTCGGAAAGGTTGGGTGAAAAGTCCTAGCTTGGAGGGCTAGGTGAAAAGTCCTAACTTGGAGGGTTAGGTGCAAATTCCCATCCTGGAGAATTAGGTGAAAAAGTCCTGGCTTGGAGGGTCAGGTGCCTAGCTTGGAGGGCTAGGTTGGATGATGTTCTAACTCGGAAGAGTTGGGTGAAAAGTCCTAGCTTGGAGGGCTAGGTGAAAAGTCCTAGCTTGGAGGGCTAGGTGAAAAGTCCTAACTTGGAGGGTTAGGTGCAAATTCCCAACTTGGAGAGTTAGATGGAAAAATCCTTAGCTTGGAGGGCTAAGGTGGATGAATTCCTAGCTTGGAGGGCTAGGGTTGAGTCTCTGGATCGGTCTGGTGACCGATCAGGGACATTGGCACGCTGCTCCTGAGTGGATCGGTCTGGTGACCGATCCAGCTATGTCTGATCGGACTGGTGACCGATCAGGGAGCGCACAGTGAGATTGGGAATCTACTAGGTGGCTCCTGATCGGACCGGTGACCGATCAGGGAGCAGGCTGCTTCCTTGCTGTCTTGCTCCTGATCGGTCTGGTGACCGATCAGGGAGCAAACGGTGAGTGAGTTCCCTTGCTGATCAAAGTCCTGGATCGGTCCGGTGACCGATCAGGGATCTTGGATCTGATTAAAAAATCACTGTTCATCTGCCCTGATCGGTCTGGGTGACCGATCAGGATTCATTCTGATCGGTCTGGTGACCGATCAGGCGTGTATAGCTGCGAGAGCTGGGAATCCCAGCGAGGCAGTGGATCGGTCTGGTGACCTATCCACACACTCTGGATCGGTCCGGTGACCGATCACTTTAATTCAAATTTCACTGTCAGACGTGGTCAGAGCGTCTGATCGTATCCGATTTGCTGATGTTTGCTTCTGATATTTGATATGCTGTTTGATTTGCTGTTCTAATGCTCTGATGAAGTTTCAGGTGACAGGGGAGGATTCAAATACTCAAGGAGAAGTCAAAGAGAGCTTTCCTTGGAGTAGGTTTGTCCCTTTCTCCACACAGGTTGCAACGGCTGGATGCAGGACTGAAGCTGCTGACTGAGGCTTGGCTGAGGGAGCTCAGAAAGTTCAGTTAGGGTTCAGTGTAGCTGGCGCGTTGGCAGTGAGGCAGCTGTAGGCTGCTGGAGATGAGATCATCTGTCGCTTGGCGGAGAAACAAAAAGGAACGAGAGAAGTTGTGTTCAGTAGTTCTTGAGTTTTTGTGCTTCTAAGTTCCTGCGTTACAAGCTTGCTGTTCTAGAGTTCTTCAATCATTCTGAGCAAGCTATTGAGGAGCAATCATCATACTTGAGCACTTGAAGGAGAAGACAAGAGGCTTGGAGTCTGACAGTGGGAAGACACGGAGAAGGGTTCTTGCGTGAGATCGCCACTGGGTGGAGCTCAGGGAAGCTTGCTGTGTTTTTGTCCTTGCTAAGTGTTTGAGTAAGATCCTTCTTGTTGTTTCTTTGTGCTTAAACTATATCCTTATTTGAAACATACTGTGGAGAGGTTTCTCCACCGAGAAGGAGGTTGCTTCATATCCGGTGATTACCGGGGCTTGATCTGCCGACGATCAAGGGATCGCCCACCTTAAGGGCACGCCAAGGAGTAGGGGCAAGTTATCCCCGAACCTTGTAAAATCTCCTTGTTAGCGATCTTGCTAATCTTGCTAGTTAGGTTTTGGTTTAAGTTTCTGCAAGTTTTGTTTTCATACTTCCGCTGTGCTATTAATAACTTCAAGTGCAGAAATTTGATAACTCTTCAAAGAAGAAGTGATTGGCTATATTCACCCCCCCCTCTCTAGCCATCTCGTTCCCAACAAGTGGTATCAGAGCTTGGTGCTCTGTTTACGGCTTAACAACCGAGAGTTCTCAACAAGATGGCTTTGAGAGAAGGATTCTCCACCACCCGACCTCCATTCTTTGATGGCGCCGACTTCCAATATTGGAGATCAAAAATGGAATACTATTTGAAGATGGATATCCATACGTGGTTCGCAGTGAAGGAGGGATTCATCCCTCCTAAGGATGATGAAGGCAAAGAACTTGAGTCATGGAGGTGGACTGCCGAACAAACAAGGAAGAGTGAAGCCGACGCGAAGGCGGTTGTCACTCTACAATGTGGCATGAACAAAGACCAACTCATCAAGGTTGGTCCCTTCACAAGTGCAAAAGACTTGTGGAACAAACTCATAGAGCTCCATGAAGGCACCCGAGACTCGAGGATTGCAAAGAGGGACTTGTTCCTCAATCAACTTCAAAATCTCTCCATGAAGGAGAATGAGTCGGTAAGTGAGCTCCATAGCCGGTTCAAGGAAGTTCTTAATGGACTTCATTCAATTGATGAAAAGGTCGAGAATCGCGACCTTGTGAGGTATGTCTTGAAAGCATTTCCAAGGAATGCTTTGTGGTCATCCATGGTGGATGCCTACAAAGTATCCAAGGATTTATCTATTGTAAAGTTAGATGATTTATTTTGTGAGATGGAATTGCATGAGATGGCTAACAAAGGCCCCAAGGAGAAGGGGATTGCCTTAGTTGCAGGGGACCGGATCACAAGAGAAGAAGGAGAAGAAGGAGAAGGATCTTTCATCATCTTCATCCTCCTCCGAATCCGAGTCAAACTCGGAGGAAGATGGCAGTGGCTCCTCTTCATCCGAAATGGCGAACTTCGTGCGGAGGATGATGCGAAGGACCGACGTTTCAAAAGGAGAGGTAACACTAGTGAATTCAAGCTTGATAAGAATAATGCATCTTGCTTTGAGTGTGGTAGGAAAGGGCATTTCAAGAATGAATGTCCGAAGCTTAAGAAGGAGGAGAAACCTAAAAGAAAAGAAGAGAAATCCAAGAAGAAGAAGAAAGCTTTGAAGGCTTCTTGGGATGAGTCATCTTCTAGTTCATCCGATGATGAGAAGGAGGAGAAGAGCACAAGGCAAGTGGCTCTCATGGCTCTTGGAGAGGAGAGCAGTGAAGAATCTTCAAGCTTCTCAAACGCGGCTTCATCATCTTCGGATGATGAAGAGGTAACTTCTCCCGAGCTTGAAAAATGTTATAGAGCAATTGCATGTTTAACTAGTATGCTCAAGAAATCCAAAAACAAAGTTAAAGCATTGCAATTAGAGATTGATCAATTGAAAGCTTCTAGGGATGATAACATTGATGACTTGCATGTTGAATTACTAGAAGATGAAATTAAATCTTTGAAACATGAGATTGTAAGCTTGAAATCCTCTAAGGTTGAGGAAATCAGTGATTTGCATGATAATGAGTTAGTGGAGGAAAACCAATCATTGAAGAGTGAAGTTGAGAAGCTCAAGAATATTCTTGGGAAATTCTCAAATAGCTCTAAGACCTTAGATATGATTTTAAATGCCCAAAGAGCGGTTTACAATAGGGCCGGTATTGGGTACCGCCCTAAGGAACCCTCTTTTGTATCTCTCATGTCTAGGACTGACATGAGACAATCTAGGGCACCCAAGACTCAAAAGAAAGTTGTCAAGGCATGGGTGCCTAAGTCATGTTTAGTTGATGCTTTAGGTCCCAAGGTTTGGGTACCTAAGACTTCTATTTTTCGAATTGTGTAGGTTATGATTGAGGGGGAGCATCTATCAACTTGGTTGTTGATAGTGGATGCTCCAAACACATGACCGGGGATAGATCATTGTTTACCACATTTCACAAGAAGAGTAGAGGTAATGTATCATTTGGTAACAATGGTAGCCTTAAGGTCATAGGAATAGGAGACATTCAAATATCCGAATGTCTTAGAATTTCAAATGTCCTTCTAGTCAAGGGGATGAAGTTTAATCTCCTAAGTGTCAGTCAATTGTGTGACACGGGTTACACAATTGACTTCCAACCAAGTCAATGTCTAGTTAGACAAAATGACACCTTGGACACGGTACTAGTAGGAGCAAGAGTAGACAATATTTATCAAGTTTCTTTTAAAAGTGCTACTAATGCTTTTGCTAAGTGCTTCATGTCAAAAGAAGAAGAGTCCACACTTTGGCACCGGAGGCTAGCACATGTGAACATGAAGAACATCCGGAAGTTGGCCAACAAGGGACTAGTCCGAGGCCTACCAAGCATCAAGTATGGAAAAGATAAATTATGTGATGCGTGTCAAATGGGTAAGCAAACAAAATCTGCACATAAAGGTAAAAGCGCTGTAAGTACTTCCAATGCATTAGATTTACTTCACATGGATCTATTTGATTGTAGTACCATCATATCATTGAATGGAAGTAGATATTGCTTTGTTATCATTGATGATTTCACTAGATATACATGGACTTTCTTTTTGAAACATAAGGACCAAACTTTAGATATTTTTATTTCTTTTTGTAGAAGAATTGAAAATGAGAAATCATTAACAATTAAGACAATTAGAAGTGATCATGGAGGTGAATTTCAAAACCAAAGGTTTTTAGAATTTTGCCAAAACAAGGGTTATAGACATGAGTTCTCTACTCCTAGAACACCACAACAAAATGGTGTTGTAGAGAGGAAGAACCGTGCTCTTCAAGAGGCTGCACGAAGCATGCTTAATGAGTACTCACTCCCGAGTTACTTATGGGCCGAAGCTGTAAATACAGCTTGCTATGTGCAAAACAGAGTCCTGATTCATAGGTTTTTAGGAAAGACTCCCCATGAACTTTGGTTTGGGAAACCACCTACGGTTAAACATCTTAAGGTGTTTGGTTGTAAGGTGTTCATCCTAAACACCAAGGATCACCTTGGAAAGTTCACGGCAAAGGCTGATGAAGGGATACTAGTCGGGTACTCCCTCGTTAGCAAAGCCTACCGAGTCTATAATAAGAAGTCTAGATTAGTTGAAGAGTCTTCTGATGTGGTTTTTGAAGAAATTCCGAAATCAATTGACCAGTCAGAAAATGTAGAAGGAGTTCAACTCGAACTAAGGGGACTTAGTTTGAATGAAATTCCAAGTGTTGTTAATGGTGATGAGTCCGATGACGGTGAACCTAGACAACCCACTGATCAGTCGGATCCTGAGGCTGAATTTGTGTCTAGTGAACCCAATCAAGAAGCACCACCGACACCAAGACAAACTAGATTAGCCTCTAGTCATCCCCAAGACCAAATCGTTGGAGATATCCATCAAGGGGTTAGGACTAGATCATTCTTCCGGAATGAGGCTAATGTAGTTGCTTTAATTTCCGAAATTGAACCTAGAAAAATTGATGAAGCATTAAATGATCCCGATTGGATTATCGCGATGCAAGATGAACTAGGTCAATTTGAGAGGAGTCAGGTTTGGGACTTAGTCCCTAGGCCTAAGAAGACCACCATTATTGGAACTAAATGGGTCTTCAAAAACAAATTAAACCACAAGGGAGAAATCATTAGAAACAAGGCACGCTTGGTAGCCAAGGGCTACAGTCAAGTTGACGGTCTTGATTATGATGAGACTTATGCTCCCGTGGCACGATTAGAGTCCATCCGATTGATGCTTGCATTTGCAGCACATCGAGGCTTCAAATTATTTCAAATGGACGTCAAATCGGCCTTCCTAAATGGTTTGATTAGGGAAGAAGTCTATGTCGAACAACCTCCAGGGTTTGAGAGTACCGAATATCCGAACCACGTGTACAAGCTCAAAAAGGCACTCTATGGCCTTAAACAAGCACCCCGGGCTTGGTATGAGCGGTTGTCGACATTCTTGATTGAAAAGGGCTTTGTTAGAGGTCAAATAGACCCTACACTGTTTCTACGAAGAGATGGTGTCAATATATTTGTAGCCCAAGTATATGTCGATGACATAATTTGTGGCTCAAACAACAAGGGCTATTTACGTGAATTTATCGGACACATGGAGAGTGAGTTTGAAATGAGTCTAGTGGGAGAGTTGACTTTCTTCCTTGGACTTGAAATCAAGCAAACTCGCGATGGTATCCATGTGCACCAATCAAAGTATACACATGAAATGCTTCGAAAATTCAATATGAGTGATTCGAAAGAGGTAACCACTCCCATGGCCACAAACACCAGATTAGACAATGATGAGAGTGGTAAACCTGTTGATCTAACTCAATATCGAAGCATGATAGGTAGTTTGCTATACCTCACAGCTAGTCGACCAGATATACTATTTGCTGTAGGTATGTGCGCTAGGTATCAAGTCTGTGCCAAGGAATCTCACCTAATTGCTGTTAAGCGAATTTTGAGATATCTCAAAGGCACAATTGGTGTAGGTCTTTGGTATCCCCGTACCGAATCTTTTGATTTGATGGGCTATACGGATTCCGACTACGCTGGATGTAAGTTGGACCGAAAAAGCACTAGTGGGGGCTGCCAATTCTTAGGATCGTCTCTAGTAAGTTGGTTGAGTCGGAAGCAACATTGTGTTGCTCTTTCCACTACCGAGGCAGAGTATATCGCCATGGGAGAGAGTATATCTCAATTGTTGTGGATGATCCACACCTTAGAGGACTATGGATTGAGTTACAAGGGTGTGCAAGTGTTATGTGATAACATTAGCATAATTAACTTAACCAAGAATCCGGTCCATCATTCTAGGACAAAACATATTGAGGTAAAACACCACTTCATTAGAGATCATGTAGCTAGGGGGAACATCATACTCTCACATGTAGAGTCAAAGTCAAACCTAGCTGACATTTTCACTAAACCACTTCCCGAGAGTGAATTTAGTTTCCTAAGACGGGAATTGGGAATGTGTCGCGCTTCATGATCCTCAAATTGTATTCAAAACCCTTTATGATTATTTCAAATTGTTAGGGAATAATTGGGTAACTTTGGGAACATCTCACACAAATTATAAGGTTTAACAAAACGTTTTTGTTTACTAGATATGGGGTGAGATGTTAGGTTCAACTCAATTTCTCAAAATGTCATTGCATTACTTGAGAAATTAAGTTGACGAGATAATAATCACGGTGGTGACCAAGTATGGGGAAAACCATTGCATAACATATGTGTATATGACTCCATGATCATACTTGGACATTCCAATCAAGACAACTTGATTGGAAACTTGAATTTGGAATGAAAACTTGGTTGAATTTGCTTGATTGATTGGTGTTTGAGTTTGACTCCATTAAGATGGGTCAAAGTGTTTGTTGAACCTATAAGGACTTTTGATTCTTGTTCAGGGATCAATTTTAGTCAGAAAATCATGTCTAAAATTCGACAAAGTTCATCAGATTTCTTTTGAAAATTTCAGAAGTTCTGAAACTGCACATTTCAGTTCGTATCAGGAACCCTGATCGGTCATCGGACCGATCAGGCATAGGGCTGATCGGTCCCTAGACCGATCTGACCCCTTCCTGTGGTGTTCGATCCACAGACCGATCTGCGAGGCAAGCCGTGATCTCCCGAAATCTGACTAAGTGTTCTGAGCTAGCCTGGATCGGTCTCCCAACCGATCTGGCACCCTGTGGAGGTCGGTCCACAGACCGATCGGGGAGCTCAGAGTTTTCTCTCCGGACCCTACTGATCGAATCCTGATCGGTCACCCGACCGATCAGGAGCGCGTCTGATCGGTCATCCGACCGATCAGGACCATTCCAGTCCGATCAGGCTGTATCCTGATCGGTCGGGACGTGATCAGATCGAACGGTGATCCGATCAACCGCATTAAATTCTGGTTGGTGGACCGATCCACCAACCAATTAACTTCGCAAAACCTTCTTCAGCGCCGAACCCTAGCGCCGAAACTCCTCATCTGCGCGACTTGCTTGTGCGAGAAGACCCTCCTGAGTGCTTCTCTTCCTCGCGTTCCTCTCTCGCAGAGACAGTCTGCGATTTTCTCTTGCACCGAGCTCCTCCCTACGAGTTCTTCCGATCCAAGAATCTTCTCAATGGCACCTAAGTAAGTTGTTCGTTTTGATTTTCTTGACAATCAGTTCATAAAAACCTTGTTTGTGAAGCTAATCATATTATGATTTTTGTTCTTGTTCTTGCTGTGGTGTCTTGATCCTCACCGTGACCCCTATATTTTGCCGTAACCCCACTTTTCATCAAATTTCTCCTTGTTTCATATCTATCTCTTGATTGGGTCTCATCTTATGATCAATTCTTGTGCTTCAATCTATGTGTCATGATCAATTCAAACCTCCTTAGGAAATCTGCTAAGGGAAAAGAGGTTTTCGAGGACAGTTCAAGGGGGAAAAATCCTTTGTCATCTACACCTCCTCCGAGGCCTCCATCTCCCCCGCATCCTAGATTCCAGAATATTCTCTATGCCCTAGACTTTCATTGGCACAACTTCGAACTAATGCCATGTCGATCAGTGAACCAAACTTTTGTTTATGAACATTGCCCTACGGTAAAAGGAATCATTGAGTACTATGGGCTCCAAAACATCCTTTTCTTAGAAAGGCCGATCAATGTTGACTTGGTCTCTGAATTCTACAATAATCTGGCCAATGTGGAGGGCACGGGGTGGCGGACCCGTGTCACCGGTGTCGATCTTGACTTTACCCTATCATCCTTCACTATATTTCTAGGTTGTCGTCGCTCCAAGAATGATTTCTCACTTTATCCATATCTTCCTGTTCCTCTTCCTGTTCCCTTTACTGGAGTCACTCCTGACTCCATATATGAGCATTTTCTAGGCCACCCCTGGCCATGGGGTTTCTGGTGCGGACATCTATAACTTTCCCACATTTCCTGCTCTTCATCTATCTCCCATTGATTGTATTCTGTTTCAAATTATCGCAACTTGTCTTCTTCCAACTATGTCTAAGCATCTTGATGCGATCCATTCATCTCACTGTCTGATGCTTTACGGGATGCATCTGCAGTTCGATTTTGACATAGCATCGTCCATCTATTCCTCCATCATTGTTCATGGTCTGAGGTCTGGTCAGACGATCTACATACCATTCGGCCATATCATCACTGCCTGGCTGGAGTCGGTTGGCATCGACGTCTCACAGGGCCAACTCGTGCCGATGAATCGACAAGACTGTCGCCTGGATCGTCGTATGCTTGCTCAGTCCGGCATTGTTCTCGAGACCGAGGGGCTACAGTGGAAGGATCGCAACCAAGTGGGGGAGCTGCCGCTAGCGGTTCATGCCGAGGGTGCACCAGCTGTTGCTGCTGATGATGCCACGATGGACGACCTTATGCGCGATGACGACCCCCCCCACTGACATTTGAGCTAGGATGTCTGCTGTCTTATCATTTGACTGTGGTGTATGACTTCTGGGCTGTATGCCCTGTGACTTGATTGTTGTGGTCTTGTGCCACACGTATTTTGCTACTTGTCTGGATGTTTTCATGCTTTGACTTATCTACTTTTACCTGTCATGCTTATCTACTATTGTTGATGCCATGTTGCTTATTTGCCTTTTATCTGCATGATTGTTCAATTGCATGTTTATGCTTACACTGCCATGTTTACTTGATACTTATGAATATTATGGCATGTTCTGTGATCTGATACTTCATACGCATATGATGCATGTGCTTGCTATGTCTTGTGATACCTTTTCACATGCGGTCGTATGATTAATCCACAAACTATCACATCTTTGTTGATTTGGGATACCCCTAGGGTTGAGGGGGAGTTTGTTTAAACTTAACAGCCCCTCTAGCTCCTTTTCGGTGTTCGACAAAGGGGGAGAGTGTGGATTGGTTAAGTTTAGCATGATCATGTTGTAGGGGGAGGAACTAGATTCCCCTATGATTCTAAAGTTGGAATATTGATTGAGAATCCCTAAACTTAAAATCGGGTTGTCAAACAACAAAAAGGGGGAGATTGTTGATGCAGTCTGGCCCTGATTGTTGTTTTGGTGTTGACAACGATTTTAGTTTAGGAGGATGATTATGATAATTATGATTAAGTCCTGATCGAGGATTAGGCATGATATGGAAAATCCTAACCTGGGAGGTTAGGTGTGATGATCATGTTGATTATGATTAAGTCCTGATCGGGGATCAGGCATGGTATGGAAAATCCTAGTCTGGGAGGCTAGGTGTTTGGAAAAGTCCTAGTCTGGGAGGCTAGGTGTTGGAAAAGTCCTAATTCGGAAAGGTTGGGTGAAAAGTCCTAGCTTGGAGGGCTAGGTGAAAAGTCCTAACTTGGAGGGTTAGGTGCAAATTCCCATCCTGGAGAATTAGGTGAAAAAGTCCTGGCTTGGAGGGTCAGGTGCCTAGCTTGGAGGGCTAGGTTGGATGATGTTCTAACTCGGAAGAGTTGGGTGAAAAGTCCTAGCTTGGAGGGCTAGGTGAAAAGTCCTAGCTTGGAGGGCTAGGTGAAAAGTCCTAACTTGGAGGGTTAGGTGCAAATTCTCAACTTGGAGAGTTAGATGGAAAAATCCTTAGCTTGGAGGGCTAAGGTGGATGAATTCCTAGCTTGGAGGGCTAGGGTTGAGTCTCTGGATTGGTCTGGTGACCGATCAGGGACATTGGCACGTTGCTCCTGAGTGGATCGGTCTGGTGACCGATCCAGCTATGTCTGATCGGACTGGTGACCGATCAGGGAGCGCACAGTGAGATTGGGAATCTACTGGGTGGTTCCTGATCGAACCGGTGACCGATCAGGGAGCAGGTTGCTTCCTTGCTGTCTTGCTCCTGATCGGTCTGGTGACCGATCAGGGAGCAAACGGTGAGTGAGTTTCCTTGCTGATCAAAGTCCTGGATCGGTCCGGTGACCGATCAGGGATCTTGGATCTAATTAAAAAAATCACTGTTCATCTGCCCTGATCGGTCTGGGTGACCGATCAGGATTCATTCTGATCGGTCTGGTGACCGATCAGGCTTCACCCTGATCGGTCTGGTGATCGATCAGGTGTGTATAGCTGCGAGAGCTGGGAATCCCAGCGAGGCAGTGGATCGGTCTGGTGACCTATCCACACACTCTGGATCGGTCCGGTGACCGATCACTTTAATTCAAATTTCACTGCCAGACGTGGTCAGAGCGTCTGATCGTATCCGATTTGCTGATGTTTGCTTCTGATATTTCATATGCTGATTGATTTGGTGCTCTAATGCTCTGATTAAGTTTCAGGTGACAGGGGAGGATTCAAACACTCAAGGAGAAGTCAAAGAGAGCTTTCCTTGGAGCAGGTTTGTCCCTTTCTCCACACAGGTTGCAACGGCTGGATACAGGACTGAAGCTGCTGACTGAGGCTTGGCTGAGGGAGCTCAGAAAGTTCAGTTAGGGTTCAGTGTAGCTGGCGCGTTGGTAGTGAGGCAGCTGTAGGCTGCTGGAGATGAGATCATCTGTCGCTTGGCGGAGAAACAAAAAGGAACGAGAGAAGTTGTGTTCAGTAGTTCTTGAGTTTTTGTGCTTCTAAGTTCCTGCGTTACAAGCTTGCTGTTCTAGAGTTCTTCAATCATTCTGAGCAAGCTATTGAGGAGCAATCATCATACTTGAGCACTTGAAGGAGAAGACAAGAGGCTTGGAGTCCGATAGTGGGAAGACACGGAAAAGGGTTCTTGCGTGAGATCGCCACTGGGTGGAGCTCAAGGAAGCTTGCTGTGTTTTTGTCCTTGCTAAGTGTTTGAGTAAGATCCTTCTTGTTGTTTCTTTGTGCTTAAACTATATCCTTATTTGAAACATACTGTGTAGAGATTTCTCCACCGAGAAGGAGGTTGCTTCATATCCGGTGATTACCGGGGCTTGATCTGCCGACGATCAAGGGATCGCCCACCTTAAGGTCACGCCAAGGAGTAGGGGCAAGTTATCCCCGAACCTTGTAAAATCTCCTTGTTAGCGATCTTGCTAATCTTGCTAGTTAGGTTTTGGTTTAAGTTTCTGCAAGTTTTGTTTTCATACTTCCGCTGTGCTATTAATAACTTCAAGTGCAGAAATTTGATAACTCTTCAAAGAAGAAGTGATTGGCTATATTCACCCCCCCCTCTCTAGCCATCTCGTTCCCAACATGCTCAACGAATTCAACTTAGTTAACCAATACTGGGCAGAAGCAGTTAGTACGGCTAGCTACATCCAAAATAGGGTCCTAATTAACAAGCGACACAACAAAACACCCTATGAACTATAGTACCATAGACTTCCAAATCTTCACTACCTAAGGGTCTTTGGATGCAAAGTCCATATCTTAAATACCAAAGACTATTTAGGAAAATTCCAGTCTAAGTCAACCCCAGGCATCTTCTTAGGATATTCAACCACAAGTAGAGCCTATAGGGTTTATAACAAACAAACTAAGAAAATTGAAGAAACAACAAACTTAATATTTGATGAAGAAATCAACCCAACATCTGATAATCCAGACCTAACGTCATCAAATTCTGATCAAGAAATTAATGAACAAACTGTTGAACCTTTAATTGAACCCTTAAACGAACTAACTATTGAACCAACTACTGAGTCAAATCAACCAACTGTTGACCCAATAATTGAACCAGCTCAAAGAGTTGAATCAAATAGTGAACCAAACTGACCAGCCGGACCTGAGGCTGAACCAAGTTCTAGAAAAACCAAAAAACCCAGACTCAATCATCCAACCGATCAAATTGTGGGTGATCCAACTCTAGGAGTCAGAACTAGGTCTTCCTATAGAAACCTTAGTCAGATAGCAATGATCTCAAAAATTCAACCCAAGACTATAGAGGAAGCCCTACCTGATCCTGATTGGATCATAGCTATGCAGGAAGAGCTACCCCAATTCGAAAGAAACCAAGTCTGGGAATTAGTGCCCAAACCTGAGGGCAAATCCGTCATTGACACTAAGTGGGTTTTCAGGAATAAGTTAAATGATCAAGGAGAAATAGTAAGGAATAAAGCCCACTTAGTAGCAAAAGGATTCAGCCAAGTAGAAGGGTTAGATTATGACGAAACCTATGTCCCAGTAGCTAGACTTGAGTCCATTAGGATGTTATTAGCCTTTGCATCCCATAAAGGATTCAAACTATACCAGATGGATGTAAAGTCAGCCTTTTTAAATGGATTCATTAAGGAAGAAATCTATGTAGGACAACCCCCCGGATTTGAGGACTTAGAAAGACCTGATCACGTTTACAAACTTACTAAAGCACTATATGGACTAAAACAAGCACCTAGGGCCTGGTATGAACGCCTATCAACTTACTTAATTTCTAAAGAATTTAAACAAAGTCAAATTGACTCAACCCTATTTATTAAAACCTTAGGAAAAGATATATTTATTGCCCAAATCTACGTAGATGACATAATCTTTCGGTCCACCAACTCAAACTTTCTAAAAGAATTTGTGAAAATAATGGAAAATGAGTTTGAAATGAGTTTAGTTGGTGAGCTCAATTTCTTTCTAGGGTTACAAATCAAACAAACTAGAGATGGAAACTATGTCCATCAATCCAAATATGCTAAAGAATTAATAAAGAAATTTAAAATGGATAATTCTAAAAGCATAAGTACTCCCATAGCCACAAATGTAAAAATAGATAGTGACCCTGATGGAAAACTAGTAGACCTTAAACTCTATAGAAGTATGATAGGAAGTCTACTGTACCTTACAGCCAGCAGACCTGATATCCTTTTTTCTGTAGGAATGTGTGCTAGATACCAAACATGTGCTAAGGAAACGCACTTAGCAGCCCTAAAAAGAATACTAAGATATGTTAAGGACACCCTAAATGTAGGGATTTAGTATCCTAGGACTTTAACTTTTGATTTGTCAGGATATTCGGATTCTGACTACGTTGGTTGTAAATTAGATAGAAAGAGCACAAGTGAAAGCTGCCAACTGTTAGGAAATAGTCTAGTAAGTTGGTGCAGCAGAAAACAACACTGTGTAGCTCTATCCACAATTGAAGCTGAGTATGTAGCCTTAGGGGAGTGTGTAGCACAACTTTTATGGATGATGCACACTCTTAAGGACTTCCAGCTCAACTACACCCAAACTCAGGTCTACATTGACAATATTAGCTCAATCAACCTAACTAAGAACCCAATCCAACATTCCAGAACTAAACACATAGAAGTTAAACACCACTTTGTAAGAGATCATGTAGCCAGGGGTGAGATAGTCCTTAAGCATGTAGACTCTAAATCCAACTTAGCTGACATATTCACCAAACCCCTACCTGAGTCTGAGTTCAGCTCACTAAGAAGGCAGTTAGGATTATGCTTGGTAGAATAGGGTGAGTCTACTTTGTGGTTTTCTTACTACTTTGTCCATTTCAAAATCAGTTTTAAAATAGTTTTTAAATGCTTTCAAAATCAGCTTTTACTTAGTTTTGAAAAGTTTTTAAAATAAAGTTTTCGACTTAGTTTTGTTTTCAAAACTACCCCCTTTAAAACTAGGGCTTTTTTGCAAATGGACTTAGCCTAGGCCCTAACCCTAGAACTGCATACACCTATAGATTTAGAAGCCAGCATCTCACAAGCACCTTAGGGTACTTTTGATTGATAACTTAGAAAGGGTTGAGATGCTTAGGTCTTTGCCTTAATTCAAGATGCTTTAAGTCAGTGCATCTGCAGTAATTGGGGCACTAAATACAACTTACATAGTAATCAAGTTAAGTGTCAAGTTTAGAAAATTTAACTTGAACAGAACACTTAACTTGACTAACCCTAGCGAAAACTACTGTTTATAACAGTTAGTAAGTAGCCAATTGGGTTAGACAGGTCCCTAAAAGAGGAAATTGAAACTGATTTGATTTAATTCTCATCATGAATTGGTTCAGTATAGCAAAATCATGCAAGTTATTTTCCTTTATGCAATTTAATTATTCTGTTTCTACTATATTTATTTGTGTTTGATATATGGCAAAGGGGGAGAGATAGGAAAGGAGAGAGTTTAAAATTTTTCTCTAACTCTAAAAATCTCAAACTCTATCCTTTATTCAAAAAGTACTTAATTAAATTTTTCAAAAGTACTAAACTTTTCAAAAGTACTAAATTTTTCAAAAGTACTAAGTTTTTCAAACCTTTCCTAAGTACTTAAGTTTTTCAAAACTTGTCTAAGTACTAAAGTTATCTAAGTACTAAAGTTTTCTAAGTACTTAAGTTGTTTAAACTTTTGCTAAGTACTTAAGTTCTTTTAAAAACTTTTCTAAGTACTTAAGTTTTTCAATACTTTTCTAAGTTTTTCAAAACATTTCTAAGTACTTAAGTTTTTCAAAACATTTCTAAGTACTTAAGTTTTTCAAAACTTAATTTTTCAAATTTTCCTAAGTACTTAAAACAAATTTTTTAAAGTTTCCTAAGAACTTTAAAATAAAAATTCTTTTTCAAATTTTCCTAAGTACTTTGAACTGAAATTTTCAAAATTTTCTAAGTACTTCGAACTGAAATTTTCAAAAAATTTTCTAAGTACTTTGAACTGAAGTTTTCATTCAAAAATCTTTCTAAGTTCTCGAACTTAAAATTTCTCTAAGCACTCAAACTTAAGTTTTCAAAAACCCCCTAAGTATTTTAAACTTAAGTTTTCAAAAACTTTTTGAGTACTTAAACTTAAATTTTTGAAATTTTTTCCTTAGTACTCAAACTAAAGTTTTCAAAATCCTTCTTAAGTTTTCAAAATTGTCTAAATATTTAAACTTAAATATTCTACAAGTTTACCAAAATACACAACCAAAATTATTTTGGAAAATATAAAGTTTCTATTGAAAATTATTCTAAGTAAAATCCATCCTTAGACTTAGAATGTATTTTCAAAAACCCCACGAAGTTTTGAAAAATCTAGGGGGAGATTCCTTCCAGGGGGAGGGAACAAAATTTAATTTTTACTTGCTCTGATTAACTAAACTTTTTGAACCAGGGTTGCTATAAATCAAAAAGGGGGAGATTGTTGGTGCAGAAAGCACCCAAGTCGAACCTGAGTTTTGATAATGGCAAAAGGGTTCAAAAGTTAAGTCTTATTTGTTATCTAATATGCTACTCAAGTGTGCAGGAAAAGTCTTAGCGAAGGACTGCTAGGCACTGGCGAAGGAATGTCAGGGTAAAAAGTCCTAGCGAAGGACTGCTAGGTACTGGCGAAGGAATGCCAGGGTACTGAAGCCCTAGCGAAGGACTGCTAGGCACCAGGCGAAGGACAGCTTGGGACTGAAGACCTAGCGAAGGAATGCTAGGCACCGGGCGAGGGACAGCTTGGTATCCAAGACCTGGCGAAGGACCGCTAGGCAAAAGTCCAACCGGAGGAGCTGGTTGGCATCAGGTACATTCTCCTGAGAGGAGTAGGTGAGGACGCATTCCCCATCGAGGGAACAGTAGGCGTCGGTTCGACCTAGGGTTCCATTTTGGAGACCCAAAGTCAGAACCAAGACAGCTAAGGCTGTATAAACTAACATATTACTGCTTTATGTTGTTTTGGACTAATCCTGGATGCAGGACCGAAGGAACGAGTGTCTGCAGCTCAGAGAGCCTCAAAGGAGTGAGGCAGCAGCTGACCAGGGCGCCCAGAGTGTCCCGGGCGCCCCCAAGGTGAACACAAAACAAAGCAAAGCAAAGTGAGCTTCTGCAGCTTATGGGCGGGGCGCCCCCGTGCTCCCGGGCGCCCCCTATGCTCCCAGGTGCCCCCAGTGCAAGCCTGCGAACCAGAAGCCAGCGAAGCCAAGGGATGAGATTTGACCCGGTCAATCCGGGCACCCCCAGCGTCCCGGGCGCCCCCGTCAAGATCTGATCCCGAGTTTGAAGGGATCAGAAGCTGACCGAGTGAAAGTTGGATCGACCGACACGTGGGGGGGCCTCGATGTTCCAGGCGCCCCTAGGGGCTATAAATAGGCCCTCGACCCCAAGGCTTTGAAATACACTACTTCCAACGCTGTTATGTTCCTCTGCTCCTGCGCTTTGCTCCAGAAACCTCCCAACTCGACACACAAGCGCCGACGACGTCCCTCTGCTCCGAGAAACATCCCATACCGGACGTCGGTAACGAAGAACTGTCATTTCAATTCTGTTATACTACTACTGTAATCTTTTTGTAAGAATTATTGCGCACATATAGAATTACCCCCAGTAAACGGTCAACGACCGTGGGCCTTGGAGTAGGAGTCGACCTAGGCTCCGAACCAAGTAAAACTACCTGTGTTCGTGATTGTTTTTATTCCGTTGTGTACTTGCTCTAGTTTTCATCCGAAAAACGTTTAACGATATTCAGCCCCCCTCTATTGTTTCTCTCGATCCAACAGAATGTGGCTTGCCTCCACAGGTATAATATCACATAGAACTTGATCTTCATATTTACCAATGGAGAAATTAATCAACACTTGTTGATTTACTACCAATTCACCACTATTACTCAACCATTGGAGTTTATATGGCCTTGCATGTGGTGTAGTCTTTAGGTTGAGTTTGGTGACTAACCTAGTGCTTGCCACATTGGTCAACTCCCACCATCAATGATCATAGAGCATGTTTTACCTTGAATAAGGCAGCGGGTATGAAAAATATTTTCTCTTTGGTCCTCCTCATGCTCCTTGGCTTGACTCCCCAATAACCTCCTAACCACCAAGAGATCTCCATTTTGTGCATATGCTGCTCCATGATTTTCCCCATCGCTTGAGGAAGAGGAATGAGAAGAAATTTCTTCACTAGAGATAATCCCATTATCCCTCACCACCATAGGGAGGTTTGTGAGGCGAGTTCACTTGATGGATTCTCCAACAAGTTCTCTCTTGTTCACAATTCTCGCAAAGTCACACTTGTACCATTATCACCTAGGGAGGTTTGTGAGGATCAAATAAAAATGAGAGAGAAAAGAGAAAAAGAAGAGCGAGAGCTTAAGAACAGAGAAAAAGAAGAGTGAGAGTTTAAGAAAGAGAAAGAGTGTGTGAAAAAGAAAATAATTGATTTTGAGGAAAAAAATTCAAAAGAAAAGAGAGAATGAGGAAAAGAAAGAGAGAAAAATAGAAAATTTGTTTACAAGAGGAAGTGAGGTGAAGAGAGCTTATTTGACAAGGTAGCCTATATTTCTTCTTTTGTGCAAGGAAACTTGCTTGGAATCTAACACTAACACTTTGCCTAGTGATGTTGTTGTTATTTTGCAGGATTTTGAGGATGTATTCCCAAAGGAAGTACCTTACAGTTTGCCACCAATGAGGGGGATAGAACACCAAATAGACCTTATTCCTGATGCTTCTCTACCCAATAGGCCAGCTTATAGGAGCAACCCTTGAGAAACAAAGGAGATACAAAATCAAGTGGAGGAGTTATTGCAAAAAGGATGGGTTAGGGAGAGCTTAAGTCCTTGTGCTGTACCCGTAATTTTGGTACCTAAAAAGGATGGATCATGGAGGATGTGCATTGACTGTAGAGCAATCAACAACATCACAATTCGGTATAAATATCCTATCCCTAGACTTGATAATTTGCTTGATGAATTGCATGGTGCTTGCTTCTTTTTTAAAATTGATTTGAAAAGTGGGTACCATCAAATTAGGATAAGGGAAGGGGATGAATGGAAAACTGCTTTCAAATACGAGCGTGCTAAGGAAGTACTCTCTGGTATGGAATTCAGTGGCCCGGATCTGGTACAGAGTGAAGAGCTTATGTACCGAGTAGGCCTCAACCCTAGAGTGATGTGAATCAGCCCCTCCCTGGGTAAGTTCATCTTTTTTCTTCAATGCCTGCTAGTTCTGACTGATATCCTCTCTGTCTGGCTATTGTAGAGGCCATCATGTTCGCCAAGGTAATGAGTAGGCTCATCAGATGGGAGGAGGCCAATAAGGAGGCATTGAACCCTCCTTCGGTCGCTCCTGACGCTCCACCTGCTCCCGCCGAGTCCCCTGAGGGACCTACTGTCTCGTCCCATGGGGTCGCCTCACCCGAGAGGGTTGAGGCTACTGTTACATCCTCGCGGATCGTGAGCCCAGGGCCTCTTGATCAACAGGTTGACCCTGCGGCGGATCTTTCCTCTGGGGGTGTCTCTTTGCCAAGACGGTCCATCCAGAAGGGATTAGCGAGGGGTCCTCCCCTCCCATTGTTCCTTCAGCAGTTCGGTCTATTGGGCGGCAGAAGGGGCGGCTCCCCAAGGGCTTGGGCCCTACTCGAAAAAAGTTGCGTTCCGCACATTACTCTCCCCTTCCCTCAGTGCCTGAAGGAACGACTCTACCTGCTGAGGTAACAACCTCTGTACCCGTTCCACCAGCTCCTACTTCGAAGGTGGTCACCCCAGCATCTCCGTCCTGCTCCATTGATCCGGCTACATCTTCCAAGGGTAAGGAGATGTTGCATACCCAATGTCGGATGAGACTGGATCGAATAAAGAAGAGGTTGGATGCAGCGTTGGAGGCCTCCATGTAATCCTTCCCCCCGGTGCAATTCAAAGAGGTTTCGGTCGAGGGGGTCGTGTCTGAGGGGACTTCTAGCTCCGATGAAGATGATTCCGGTCCCTCCAGTTTGCCACCTGAAGCCCCCACCATCGAGCGACTCCCTCCCCGTCTGGTTCGTCGTGACCTGAGGGGCGAGGGAGTACCTCTAGAGGGGCGGTTGTATGAGTTTTGGCGGGCCCACTAACTACTCTTCGGGAGACCCTCCTGAAGGTAAAAATTATTGTTGCATTGGACATTCTCTTGGTCATTTCCTAACCTCTTGGCACAATGGCAGGCCGCTGAGGATTGCGTGACAGCCGGTCGGGGTCTGTATTCCTGGCCTCGGGTTGAAGCCTTGCTCCGTCGGGCATTGAGGGTGGAGGCTACAGCTGACCACAAGCGTCGGGCAGGATTGATGCAGGCGGGGGTCAGCAGGGCTCTCCAGGCGAAGGTCGAGCACCTGATGAACCTCTTGCAAGACAAGGAGTAGGCTCTTCAAAGTTCCCGGCACAGAGAGCATCTGGTGTCCGAGAAAGCTGTGAGTGTTATCCAGGACCTGCTCCAGGTGACGCAAAAGAGAGACCAGCTTCAGGCAAGGGAGAGGGAGTTGTTGGGCGACATCCGGCTCAAGGTGGCCTCGGCTGAGAGACTGAACTTGCGCAGTCAGGATCAGGCGCAACAGCTCAGTCAGAAGGAGTTTGATCTCCTGATGGCCACTGACCGCGTGCCCATCCTGGAGGATGACCTGGTCCAGGCTCGGTCGGATGAGCGTGCCCGTCGGAGAGACTCCGAGAGGCCTTGGCTGAGCAGGCGGAGATATTTGCCGAGCTGGAATGGTTGAGACGTTCCTACGAGGCTGCTGAGGTCGAGCTCCTTACCCTTCAAGTTGCCCAAGCTTCTAGTTCTAAGGAAACCGAGGCAGGCTTCAAGGTGATGTTTCTGGAGTCGGATGTGATATTGTAGCCGACCAGGTAATGCAGCTCCTACAGCAGGGCTTCCACGGGGCTATCGATAAGTTGAAGAAGGACCAACTCCTCCCCTCCAATGCCGACTTGCGATTGTAGGTGTCTTCTGTGCTAGAGAGGGGTCTTTGCCCAAGGGCCCGCGTTGGCGCAGTCCCCTACTCCTCGGGGGATCGGGCCTCATTGTAGCAGTTTTGAATTAATGCAATCACTTTCACTATTCTTAGTGTATGTGTTTTTGCCCAACTTGCCTCACATCTTTGTTTTACGTGTATAATGAATAGAATAGGTACTTGTTTGCCTCAAGGTTGATCCTGAGGGTAGATCCCTTCTGAAAAATTCTACAAGTCTGAACTTCCTGCCTGTATTTAAGTCCATGACGGGTCCCCGCCGATATTTCCTTCTGGAGTATGCGAGCGGCTCCCGAACCGTCACATCCGCCTTATACGCAATCCTCTTGAATGGACTCATAAAGAGTCACGGGTTCCAAGGTGCGGCGTGGGCGCGTTGGTCGAAATGATGCTTCGACGTCTTTTGCTTCTTTGGCGCTCTCTTCGCATTAACTGCATGGAGAGGCAGCCCTCACTATAAATAGGGGGAGAGGGGTGTATCGTCTCCCTCATCCCTTCTGTCTGCTTGCTTCTTTTCGGCTGGATGTCACCTCACTTTCCTTCATCCTCATCGGCACCCAAGCTGCCCAATGCCGAGGATGCAGGATTGTTTTTGGCTGTGGGACCCCTCAGAGGTAGAAACTTTTGTGGTGTTACCCTTACCGGGGAGCTTGGTGGAGATGAGGTCCGGGGTCTCGCTGATGATCCTGGAGGATGTGGGACTCTCGGATTATTTGAGGAGTTCAGAAAAGACCTTACATGACCCTCTAGGGGGCATGGAGGAGATGACGTATCCTAATGGTTGCCTTCTCCTGTGCCAGCAGATGCCATCCTCTTCCGGATCATTGCTTTCGTCGTCACCAAGAGGGGAGGGGCCATAGCTGCTGGCTTTTCTCTTTCTCTTTCTTCTTTTCGTTGAGAAATTGCGGTTGCTGTTCCCCCTCTCCTGTTAAGGCAATTCTTCGTTGCGTCTTTACACGCTCCGGAGAGAAATTGCAGTTGTTGTTCCCCCTCATCTTTTTTCTGCCATTTGAATGTCGTACTCGGCCACATCTTTGCAAGGAGGGGGTCTTCGGAGAGGGTCGAGCCGCCCATGTGTTACCTCAGGAGTCCTCACCCGTCATTGACTACTCGGATGGATTACCCAGAAGGTGAAAAAGATTCAAGAGCCCTGTCAACATGCTTCCACGCCTTCCATACTCAAAAGGTGGTTCCGAGCCTAGCGACCCTACAGGAATGGAGCCGTAGAGGAGAGAGTCCCAAGTAGAAAAGTGCTTTCTCTCATCCAATTGTATCATGATAATTCTCTGAGATGTTGTTCTCCTCGTATTTTTCACATAAATAAGACAATATTTTTGTTACCCCATGCATGGTACACCTGGATTATATTTCTAAAGCGTTTTGCTCATGTTCCTCGGGTCGGGCATGCCACTTTACTATTGCTTCCGTAGTGCCCATCTGTCCCGTGCGCTAGGTATATTATGAGGCACCCGGGTTTACATCCTCGGTGGGGGGGGGGGGGGGTCTGAAACAACCTGGCCCGAACCTAAGTACCTCGGGCATCGGCTGTACCGCGAGGTATTAGGGTTTTGGGTACTTGGTCGGGCGCATATGTCCCAGACCAAGCCTAAGTACCCCGGGCATCGGTTGTACCATGAGGTATTAGGGTTTTGGATACTTGGTTGGGCACGTATGTCCCAGGCCAAGCCTAAGTACCTCAGGCATCAGCTGCACCGTGAGGTATTAGGGTTTTGAATACTTGGTCAGGCACGTAGGTCCCAACCAAGCCTAAGTACCCCAGGCATCAGCTGCACCGCGAGGTATTAGGGTTTTGGGTACTTGGTCGGGTACGTATGTCCCAGACCAAGCTTAAGTACCCCGGGCATCGGCTACACCGCGGGGTATTAGGGTTTTGGGTACTTGGTCGGGCACGTATGTCCCAGACCAAGCCTAAGTACCCCGGGCATCGATTACACCGCGAGGTATCAGGGTTTTGGATAGTTGGTCAGGCACGTAGGTCCCAGACCAAGCCTAAGCACCCTGGGCATTGGCTGCACCGCGAGGTATTAGGGTTTTGGATACTTGGTCGGATACATAGGTCTCAGACCAAGCCTAAGTACCCCGGGCATCGACTGCACCGTGAGGTATTAGGGTTTTGGATACTTGGTCACCGCGTAGGTCCTAGACCAAGCCTAAGTACCCCGGGCATCGGCCGCACCGCGAGGTATTAGGGTTTTGGGTATTTGGTCTAGCGTGTATGTCCCAGACCAAGCCTAAGTACCCCGGGCATCGGCTGCCCCGCGAGGTATTAGGGTTTTGGATACTTGGTCGAGCGCATATGTCCTAAGCCAAGTCTAAGTACCCCGGGCATCGGCTGCACTGCGAGGTATTAGGGTTTTGGATACTTGGTCGAGCGCGTAGGTCCCAGACCAAGCCTAAGTCCCCCCGGGCATTGGCTGCACTGCAAGGTATTAGGGTTTTGGATACTTGGTCGGGCGCGTAGGTCCCAGACCAAGCCTAACTACCCCGAGCATCAGCTGCACCGCGAGATATTAGTGTTTTGGGTACTTGGTCGGGCGCGTATGTCCCAGACCAAGCCTAAGTACCCCGGGCATCGGCTGCTCCGCGAGGTATTAGGGTTTTGGGTATTTGGTCGGGCGCATATGTCTCAGGCCAAGCCTAAGTACCCCGGGCATCGGCTGCCCTGCGAGGTATTAGGGTTTTGGATACTTGGTGGGGTGCGTATGTCCCAAGCCAAGGCTAAGTACCCCGGGTATCGGCTGCACCGCGAGGTATTAGGATTTTGATTACGTGGTCGGGCACGTAGGTCCCAGACCAAGCCTAAGTACCCCGGGCATCGGCTGCATTGCGAGGTATTAGGGTTTTGGATACTTGGTCGGGCGCGTAGGTCCTAGTCCAAGCCTATGTACCCCGGACATCGGCTGCACCGCGAGGCATTAGTGTTTTCAACTCCTTGATAGTCCGGTGTTATCTTGGGGGAAAGTATCTCTCTTTATTACTTGATTTTTCTGCGAGAGCACAGAGATGCACAGACAGATACTCTAAATAAAATGCGAATCTTACCAAGACCAGAAGGGCTCGAGACTGCAGCCGGGCCGGGACCTCCTGCATTTCTGCCTTTCTTCTATAGCTAATCATCCAAGCCTCGCGGGTTCTTCCGAGATTCTATTTTGACCTCCCCGCTGTAGCACTGTCGAGACACTAGCTGATCCCCTCGGACTTCCACCACCCGGTCGCCCACCGGGGACTTGATCTTTTGGTGGTAAACAGAGACCACAGCCTGGAAAGTGCTGAGCGCTAGGCGGCCCAGGATGACATTGTAGGAGGAGGGCGCGTCCACGATTAAGAAAGGAGTCCTCCGGGTTCTTTCGAGCCTGTCGCTGCCCAACGAGAGTGACAAGGTGATTTGCCCCACCGGCTGTACTCGATACCCCATGAAACCAAATAGTGGGGTCGAGACCGGGAGCAGTTCATCCTCTTCTATCTGCATTTGTTCCCAAGCCGCCTTGTACAGGATGTTCACGGAACTCCCCGTGTCTACGAAGATGCGCTTCACCTCATAGTTGGCAATGCGTGCCACGATCACTATGGCGTCCTCGTGGGGAGCTTCCACTTCTTCGAGGTCGGATGACCAAAAAGAGATTATAGGGTCTGGCTCCTTGCTTCGGCTTGTCCCGATGGAGTAGTTTTCCAACAGCCGGATGTAGGACTTCCTTGCCCGGTTAGAGTCCCCTCCAGTAGGTCCTCTGGAGATGACCCCTACATGGCCCGAAGGCGGACCACACATAGGGGCTTTGCCTTTTTTGGGATCTCTCTCTAAGGAGAGGGATCTTCGGGGTGTGGGCCTGATAAGGCTCGCGTGTCGTACCGCGAGTATCAAATACAATTTAAGTATCGAACTCCTCTAAACTAATGTAGCATAGAGTAACTCGAGTCGTCTCCCAACGAATGTAGTTGGTACATGATAATTCTCAGAATCGTAAATTATTGCTTTTGGGTTTTTGATATCAAACTGGAGTTTGGATTTGAACGTTAATACTACGAAAAGAAATAGCAAGCAGGTATGAAATCTAGTTCTAATTAAGGAAAGACAGTGTAGGTAATGAAATTTAATTTAACCTGATTACAACTGCAGTAAAGAAAAGGACAGCTAGAAATAGGACATCAATTAAACCTAGACATGGAACAAAAACCTACAGTATCAAAGAAATCTAATTTCCTAACTTAATTGCATGTAATGAAGACATAAAACTCAAAGCAATTGGAAAAACACTACAAAATAGAAGTTAAGCAACTAAGAAACATCACAATTGAAAGTAATCATTCTAAGAGGCATTCGACCAAACACCATATGGGCATGATTGAATTTGCTTCAAGAACATGATAATTGAAATGGGAAGATCTATTCAATACAAAAATTCACTCAAACACACATAACAACTCAAATTATCAACATAACAATAGAATCTGAAATAATTGTTCTCAGGGGCATTTAATCAAACACAAATTGAGCATGTTCTAAATGGCTTAAAGTATGTGCAATTTGAATTGGGGAAGTTTCATCAACTACAAATATTCAACATCCAACACATAACATTCAACAATCCAAACAATACAATCAAATCTGAGGAAGGAATCAACTGGATAAGAAGCTACTGCCGAATTCGTATGATGAAGAAGTTGCTGCTGTGAATGAATTGTTGCTGCTGGATGCTGATCAAAAGCTGCTGGAAAGTAATCGGCTATGAAGGAAATTCTGGAAGTGCTGTGAAGTATCAAAAGAAAATGTGAAGGATCAAAAGGAACTGCTATGAATTGCTGGATAGAAGATGAAACTGCTGGATCTGTAATTCTGATGAAGTGCTGGAAATTGAAGCTGTTAAGAAACTGAATTCAGAAAATTAAGCTGCTGTGAAGAAACAAATTGCTGCCAAATGCTATTGAAGAGGTGATCACAATTGCAGAAATCGAAAGACAGTTAAATCTAATTGAATCCAAACGAAACAGGAAATTGCTGTGAAGAACTGGGATTAAATTACTGAAAATGAAACTACTGATACTTCCCTCAACCCGAGAGGAAGCTGGCAAAGGAGATCGACTAGAATTCGGACCCGAAATCCTAGCTGAGTGATGGCGTGCGGTGGATGGATCGTCACTCCCGAGCAACCGCATACGAGAGTGAGATGGCGAGGATGGTGGAAAGTGGATGGAGAAGATCTGATCGAGTTGGGAACCCCTCAAACTGATCGATCGAAGCTCCGGTCGGCGGCGATGATGTGGAATGGATCCCCTAACGCCCTCTCCGCTCTCGAGCAACCACATACGAGAGTGAGATGGCGAGGAGAGGGAATGGAGCTTGTGGCCGGCGGCGAAGGAGATGGAGGAAATCGCCGGTGGAGTGGATGGAGTGAATCGGGAAAATCCCGTCTGCCCTAGCTTCTCTGCGCGATCCACATTTTGTCCCTGGCTGCGCGTGGGTTCAGCCAAATCAACTCAAACCTTGGGTTCAACCACAGCTCAGTCCAGCACTTGGTTCAGCCAGCTTGGGTTCAGTCTTGATTCAGCCAAATCAGCTCAGCAGTTGGTTTGGTCCAGCTGGGTTCGGTCCAGCTTGAATTCGGCTCAGCCCTTTGGTTCAGTTAACCCTGCTCAGCGCAACAGCACAGCAGTTAGGTTCAATCAGCCTTGGGTTCAGCCACATGATGATGGAAACAATAGACGACTGAGATCAATTGAGCTTCATCCAACGGTCAGATCTCTTCAGATCTGAACCAAACTCCACAGATCCCAATCAATGGTCCTGATCTACCTGTCCCCAGCTCGGATTAACCAGATCAATGGCGGATGGTCCAGATCTTCCATTTTCTTGAATGGATGGTCTAGAACATCTTGAGCTCGATCCAACGGTCAGATTACTTCTGATTTGGCTGAAATATTTAGATCTTGATCAATGGTCATGATTGACTCTATCTTAAACTCGGATTGACCAGAAGTTGACCGATGGCTCAGATATAGCCGTTCTCTGGAATGGATGGCTCCTATTAATCCGATGCTTGATCCCTTTGATCCGGATCCAATTCTGACTCAAGTCTGACCCGATTTGATCTCGGTCCATGATCATTTGAAGCCTACAAAATGTTATACAAATTTAGTGCCAAAAAATATCCCAAATATACAAAGATTTGATTTAAAAGCCAAAATAGGGGAAATACATGAAACCTAATACAATTGCAAACTTAATCATATAAAATGTGGATCAAACATGGATTTTAGAGCCTAAAATAATCAACAAAAATGATGGTTATCAGGGCCCCCGACTCCTACCTGTCGATCGTGATCGGGACCGAGGTCGGACCTCATTCTCCCCGGCAGGCTGTCGTCGAGGAGAAAAGTTTCGCCTTGGCGACCTTCTGTGATACCCCGACTTATTCCATTTTCTTTGAGGTTTGGTGTCTGCCTCCTCGCTGAACTTCTTCTTCAAGGCGTGACACTCCTCCGTGGAATGAGTCGAGCTACCATGATAATTGCAGTACCTCGGCAATGACTCCGGCTGCTTGGTGTCTATCGTCTCCACCAGTCGGCGCCTACCAGTCCACTGGTCCCTCCCTGGAGGAAGGTCTTTTCCCTGTGCCGGGGGCTCCCTTCTATCTGATCGGGGGGGGGGGGCGTCGAAGGAGGGGCTATGACTGGATCCTTGCGACGGGCGTACTGTACTTCTTCCACATTGACATGCTTGACGGAGCGCCACAGCAAATCATCGAAACTGGCGGGGGGCTTCCTTACCAAGGACCGGAAGAAGTTCCCTTCAACGAGCCATTGGGTACAGGCACTGACGAGTATCTCTGATGTTGCACTAGGCACGTCCTGCGCCACCTAGTTGAACCTCTGGATGTACTCCTTGAGCGGTTCTTTAGGCTTCTGCTTGAGGGCGAACAGGTTAAGTGCTGCTGTCTTCTGGTAGCGACGGTGGCTCGCGAAATGGTGGAGGAAGGCTATCTTGAACTCCACAAAGGAGTTGATAGAACCTTGTGGCAGCCTCTGGAACCATCGCCGAGCTGCTCCAGACAGGGTGTTCAAGAACACCCAGCACTTCACACCGTCAGTATACTGGTGTAGGAGTGCCGCATTCTCGAATTTACAGATGTGATCCTCTGGATCCATCTTCCCATCATAATCAGGGATCCTGGGACCGCGGAACAGCTTTGGCATGGGGTCCTCGACAATCTCGGACGAGAAAGGGGTAGAGGGAACCTTATGGGAGGTCTTGGGTCCATCCCTCTTCCCCGGTCCCTCTTCGTGCCTTTGGGCGCTGGAGGCCACCGAGTGGGTCTTCTCAATGTCTCCAGGGGATTCTCTCTGAGGGCCCTGAGCTGCTCCATCATGTCACCCCACCGGGGTGACGGATCTTCGTGAATGCGAGATGGAGACTTTGGGGATCTCCTCCCTTGCCGGATCCCTTGGTTGCGAGGCAACCTGTTCGACTTGGTGTTGCTCCAACTCTTCCTTGATGGCGTTATCCACTAGGCGGTCAAGTTCCTCTCTTGTGAGGGCAAGGGGTTGTCGCTCCGATCCTGCCATCGGTGCTCCTTCAGGTGCTTTGCTAGTTTCTCACAGACGGTGTCAAATTTGTTCCAGAAAGAGTCGACGACGATGGCCAGTCACTGGAGTTCTGCCCCTGTGGAGGTTGCTGCGGCGGGAAGGAACTTGGGGTCCTGCAAGGTTAACACAAGCGTTAGGGGACACGCCGGCAGGGGTCCGGCGGAGTCCACTCCGACGCTCAAGTCAGTATCTATCTAAAAAGTAGAGGTAGCAAGAAGTAATAATGTGTGCAGGGTTGAGAGAGCGTTGTACGATCGCTTGCGTCCGCTAGAGGGGGGTGGGTGAATAGCAATTTTTCGAACCCCTTTCTTCCTACACGGTTAGTTGCACAGCGGAATATATAATAAAACAAAACTAACAAGGAAGAACAACGCTAACAACCTGATTTACTTGGTATCCACCTCGGACGGGTGACTAATCCAAGAATCCATCGGTGGATCACTCCCCAGATAACCTCCGACTAGCCCTCGTCGCTCCTTGTGGGTGGAGAAACCTCGCCACAAACTCAAACAAAGCACTGAGCACAAAGACTACTATCTTGCCTTTAACTAAGACAAGATTCGTCAAGAATCTCAGCCACCATGAAGTGCTCTTTAAATAGGACTCGGGCTGAAACCCTCGCCACCAGTCGACTACTCCCAGGGCAGTCGACTGGTGCCACTGAAATTCGACCGTTGTACCCCAACGTTCGAATTCTCAGCCAACTCACCAGCCACTTACCAGTCGACTACTCCCAGAGCAGTCGACTGGTCCCTGGCTAGAACCCTTCTGTGAGTTCCATCAGTCGACTGCCCTCAGGCCAGTCGACTGGTCTACTCACCTACCTAAGGTTACCCTTCCCGAGTACATTCCACTCCGTACTCGAACTCTAGGATTTCCCGAGTACAATCACACAACACTCGTACCCTCACGACTCGACTGACTCCTCCTCCGTAGCCTCGACTGTTGCCTTCGCACCCTCTTCATCTTCGGCTCTCGTCCCTCGGATGCACGCAAGCCTCCAGCTTGCCTCCATGCCATCCTTCAAGCATGCCTCGAAGTCCGCGCCCATCAGTTCATCGTCCTTGCTCTCCAAGGTCCCTCAGGTGCACACAAGCCTCCAGTTTGTCTCCATGCCACCCTTCACCGTACCAAGGCCGTCCAGTCAAGTCCATATGTGTAACATGTACATTCTGCACACTCAACATACACATATAAGATCACAAGGGTAAACCTAACTTAAACCCTTTGCCCAAACATCAAAATACTTGGTAACTCCGGACACAGATTGCCTCAACAATCTCTCCCTTTTTGATGTTTGATAATACGTTTAAGTTAGGGAAAGCAAGATAGTAGTCAATAGCAAAAACAATGCATATGTAATACAAAAATGGATCCTATCCCAAGTCATCCTACACCTAACCCTTCAAGTTAGGAATTTTTTACAACGGGATCCTAGATAAGTACTATTTTATTGATTATTTTAATTGCTAAAATTCATGTTTGACCTATGTTTTTATTGTTTAATTGTGAAATTACCCTAGGTTTTAGAACTTCCTCTTATTTTGGACTTAATTGCAAATTTATACATATTTGGATTATTTGGCCACTAAATTTTGGATCTATTTTTGTAGGCATCAAAGGTTCAAGGACTTAGGGCATATTGGGTCAAACTCGAGTCGGAAGTGACCCGGATCCAGTTATCAAGATTAGGATTAAATCCGGGCCGTCCGATTCAAGAGCGGCTAGATCTGAGCCATCCGGGACCATCTGAAGCAATCCGAGCTAGGGTTAGGGTTGATCAAGCATCCTGATCAAGATGTGAAAGTTTCATTCCAATCAGAGCTAAATCAACCGTTGGATCAAGCTCGGAGGGCTCTAGATCATCCATTCAAAGACTAAGTTGATCTGGACCATCCGTTGTAAATCTGGAGGATCCGAGCTACCACGAGGCAGATCCTGACCCCAGATCATCATCATCGAAGTTTGGCTCAAATCAGAGCAAGATCAGCCGTTGGATCTCCTCCGATCAATATGGGTCGTCCATTGGTTCCTATTTAATCAAAAACGCTGCCCAGTTCTTCCTTGTCGCGTCTCCGCCGCTACAGCGTTCTTCTTTAGTTTTTAATCGTTTCTTCAGTAGTTCTTCATCCAAGGGGCGCGACCCCTCAAATCCTTCAATAGAACAAGTGTTAGGTCAGTGGGGAGAGCTCGCAGAGGAGTTTCCAGATTGAATTTTGCCCAAAGACAGAGTTTCGTCAGGTTTCAGTAGCTCTGTCACTTGAGTTCGTCAATCTCTGTTGTGTACCATTTCATTTCATCCTAGCTATCTGGAGGGGTTGTAACGCCCCGAAATTTCCATATTGAAGTTCTTAAAGTCCTTAGAACTATTTAAAAATGTTTTAGAAATATTCTAGATATTTTTAGGAATTTTTAGAATATTTTTTTATGGAATTTTCCGAGTCCGTTTAATATTTTTATTAAAAGAAATAGAGTTTTCGGCAAAAAGTTGCCTGGACGAGTTTTGAACCCGAGACCTCCCATGGGACCAACGACTTAAGTTGGTCGGGTTAACCAGGAGCCCGAGTAGGGGTGTGCTGAAAGAAAATAGAGAGATATTAAGTTAAGTTATAAGTTGGACTTAAATACCCTAAGTATAAATAGATAATTAAAGAGAAAAATTTTATTTCTCTCAACTAAAGCCCTCTTTCTCGCCCAAGCCGCACGCACGCCGCCCCTCTTCCCCTCTCTTGTGCGCACGCCGACACCAAGACCTCCTCTCCTCTTCTAAGGGGGGCGCTGGCCAAGGAAGAATCAAGGAGTGCGGAGCGTTTCGTTCGTCTCGACGAGAGGAACGCGTAGGCGCGAACGGTCATC